>VWZG01006613.1:117742-303897 GCA_013396735.1 Grallaria varia
TTTTTATACAATCAGTAGCAAACACAACAAAATGTTGCAGTAAGTGTTTGAATTAATCTAACTACAAAATGCGCGAGGGAACGACATAATCTCCTCACAGATTTCTGCCCCCACTGAAATCTAAGGGACAATTTGCCACTGATTTCTGTGGGAAGAGAATCAGGTCCCACACACATCTCCCTTCTGCCGCAGAATTAGCTCCACTGAAGTGCCAGGCCACTTTGGTGACAAAGGAAACAAAAATTGCTCTTTCTGAACCGGCTGTCCCAGTGCTGCCACACTGAGCTTTTCATTTACTGGGTGAGTTAGTAAACTTCTGTATTTTAAAACCTGATTTGGCTGATACTGGACCAATGCCTTAAGTGCATTCTTCCTTAGAAAACAATACTCTGGCTCACAAGAACTCTGCCATGGAATTTAACAGGGGTGTGTATTTGTGAGTCTGGATTTACGTGTGCACACGTGTAATTACCCACTATCCCTCTCTGTATTATCATTCAGGAGCCGCGTGCTAGTTTTAGATGAGCTTTCAGTGGTTTCCTCCTACTCCTTCAACTGGCTTTTTTCTAAGAAAGCAAATACTCTGTTTTGTTGTATTTCTAACTTAGTTTTCCATCTGGTATCTTCAGCAGAGAAGACTGTAAAAATGCAGGTATTTTTACTCATTTTAACAATAGGTATTTATGTAATTTTATGTCCTTTTTCTATATTCTTTTTATCATTTGCTGTTTGAATATGGAACTGTCAATATGTTCTTTTATTAATAAGCACCTAGGCACCAACTTAATTGAAGCTATGCTTTAGAAGCATCTCTGATAACCCAATGAAATTACTTCTGTTTTAGGAGAACAGTTGTAAGTGCACGGATGGCTCCTCTTCACTTGCACCATATCCTGCGTTCACTCCTAGTGCCCTGTTCTTTATTTGATTTCATACAAGCAGTTACTCTGATACACTGGTTGATTTCAGTTGAATTCAACTTTGAAACACTTTCAAGGCATTGCTTTAAAAATAGGGCAGAGATATAACTGACTTAAAAATAAAATTAACAGGACCTAGTGCATACATTCTCCTTCCTAATAAAAATTCAGAAGACATAAAACTAAAATGTTTAATTACCTTGTGATCCCCCATGCAGACATTTGGCCCGATGTGGTCATATATTACTATCTTCTCATCATTTTCTGACTAGTTAAAAAAACCAAAACACAACAAAACACTAGTCAGTGCAAGAATTCTCCAGATTACAGGAACAGAAAGAAACACGGCAATATTGTGCAAATAGGTCAAACCATTTCCTGAACGAGCTGATATTAACACATCTTTGCTTGGCTTCTCCAGGGAAAGTCCATGTAAAATGAACTTTTATGCCCAGTCCTGTCTGCAGTCATTTTTGTGCAGTTTGTGTAGCAATTTGTGCTGTGTGCCCTCAGAACAGAACTCCTGAGCTCCCTGCACCCGTCCTCGCGCTGCAGCCTCGGGAAATGTTCATGGCTAACATTGGGCCGAGGGAAACGAGGGACTCCTGGTAGCTGCATTCCAGGTTTCTGCTGCAAAATGCAGCAGGCACATTTGGCAAGTCCTTTTTTAAGAACAACACACAATTTTTATTGAAGTAGGTGTGATAAATGTTCTCTGAATTAAATGCAATCCATATTGCCTTATAAGAGCATTTGATTTCATAATTTATGGGATTTTAAATATTCAGAGAGATGAACGAATATTTTCAGTTTATGAGTATAATCTTTAAATATTTCTCTGAGATAAATTTCTTCATCTGAAAATCAGCATTCAGTGATTTTAAGAAACTCAGCAAATGTAAGATGACATTCCTCCAGTCTCCATTATGAATTGATTTCATTTTGTTCCATGTTGAACTTTACCCTCATACACTGAGTTCTTTAGCATTTGTAGCTTAATGAATAATAAAATGTACTCATCTTTCTGCCGTTTGTAATAGATGTGACTTGGAGGGTCTATTTTGATTCTCTAACACAGCACTTCAGGAATAAATACAAATACATTGCTATACAAGACAATTTCTTATTATGCTAAACAATTTCTATGAGTTAATTAAATCTGCAATCTGCACACTCTCCAGTCTCTAATACAATTGTAGATGTGCTTTAAACTAGTTGGCAATACTAATTTAGTTCGTATGAAACAGCCAAGACTTTCTCATCTGTAATCAGTCAAGTTTGACTGGGCAATAACTTCATATAAACAGTAGCATTTAGGACTATAAAGTTAAAACTGAATTATCCTTAATGCAGTAAGGAAGCTTAAGGTCAGATTTACTTTATAGCACGGTTGTCTGCCAAAAATATAAAAACATAACCGTCTGCATTGTATGCATGAGCACTTTCCAATATTTCAAGATCATAATGCCACCAGCATCGGAAGTGGAGATACATTCATCAAAAGCGACTAGATAATTTACAAAGGCAGCATAAAATTGTGGATTTTCAACTGCATAATCTTTAGACAGATAAACAAATTACAGCAGTGCACAAGCAGAAACAATATTCACTTGGCTGAGCATTCATTACTTCATGCGATCAGGCATCAGCGCAGCTCGCGAGCAGCGGGCAACCTTTGGTGGTTTAGGGCTCAGGAAGCATAAAATAACATGATGGTGAGGTAACCGACCATGGCATGATAGATGATGTTGCATGAAAGCTGTTTACAGCCCCATGTCTGTACAATCTGTAAAGCCTACTGTGTAGCAGCAATGTGTGCACACTGTCCTTTCTGTACCTAGGATTTAAATGCAGATTTACTACAATTTTGCCTTGAAATAAAATACAGAATTGCTAAAGCAAAAAAAAAATTCTTTATTTGCCCGTAAGAAAAATTAATACAGCAAAATAATTGCCTGCATAAGAATATTCAATAGATAATTATAACAAAAAAATTCTTTAAAAATGTGTATCTATTTATATTTAAAATATTTGTTACAGTGTAATCAGTTTATTACAATTGGCTTTTACTTTCTTCACAGTTCCTTTTAAAGCTTCAAAGCACAGGTCTGGAGTAAATTCTCACTGCAAAGCCAGTGCTGCTTCCTGTGCAGAACCACAGAACCCTGTCAGGTTGTTTTGCCCTTTCCTCTATCAGCTCAGCATTCTTGTCTAAGTACCATTTTCCTTAGGTTTTCCGGGCCAGAATCCCAGGCTGGCTTTGGGCTGGATAACTCCTGTGTTGGTACAGACCCAGTGGTTAAAGCCTTGTGCCAGCCTGGCCTCACTGACACCCATCACTGCACATGCGTTTCTGGAGATGCCCCAAACTGCCTGATCACAGTTTGCAAATGCAAAGCTCCAGAGACAGAATTATGTGCACTTCTAAAGGTAAGCTTTGAGTGGTCCAACTGACTGGGTTTCTGTTACATGGACACTGGGAATTGGGTAACTGACCTCACAATGACAAAGTTCTTCAGTGCTCTAACTTTGTTTTCCCTTGTTCAATTTTCTCCCATTATATCCAAGTTATAGCCCTTTAGATAATCAGAAAGAATTCCTTTCCCTCTGTACTGTTTACACTCTTCAAGCCTTTGTGTACACTTCTATCTCCTTATACATAGCCTTAAGAAAAAAAATCTTCCCTCATTGGCCACTCTTTCCATGGTTTTAATCCTTTGTTCTTTAGGAATTTCCTGGGCGCCAAGTACTATCTGTAATATTTTGGGCAAAATCTCACTTTTTCACATGATGTTTTTGTTAAAAGAAGATCAAATAGCACTGATTTTGACATTACTATTTGACTATAAAGCATGTATTTCTCATAAACTTCACAGGTTTTTTTAGTGAATACTGCAGTAAATACATTGTCTAAAATTTTGGGTGAAACTCTGAGATGTCACGCAGACAACTTCTTACGCATTACAGTGTGTGAGGAAGGGCACTGACTTGAAATTTGAGTAGCTACGGAAACCATGTTCCCAGCTTTTCAGTGAGTTATATACTGCAAAGCAAACAGCCTAATCACGAGATAAATAACCCCGACGAGAGAGAAACAGAAGGTTATAAACTTCAGGAGAGCAAGTTTCAAGGGTGTAATTAATTTAAACAGGAAAAAAAAAAAGCCATGAAGCTGTAGGACATGGATTTACTTGCAAAGATTATTTTCTGTAATTTACTCCCATTAAACTACATTAATTATAAGGAACACACAGACAGACATGACTTCGGGCAGTTTGGGGTTTGGAAAGTCTGTTACGGTCACATAGTCAGGTCAGCAAGACCCCCTCACTGCAGCGGGGCTGGAACGTGGCAGCACATCCCTTCCAGAATCCTGCCCACAGTCAGAGGGGCAGGAACACCAGCTGGGAGCAGAGAGCCGTGGGAGAGATCTCCTTGGATCCCACAGCCCTCCCTGCTTTGTTCTGGCCCTCTAGGGCAGCTGGCAGTCAAGGCCAGCAGGACGGGGGGCCAGGTGCCAGGAGCAGGCACACAGGGAACAGAGGCAGGGTAAGCTGGCACCGCCTGACCTGGCCCAGTGCTCCCAAGGAAAGGAGCTGGGCAGAGTGGAGTAGGAGAGAGGAAATGTCAGAAAAGGAAAACTGGAAGGCTCCTGAACCACGTTTAGGTCATTTAACCTTGGATAGAGCATCACCAACTTCACCCTGCCTATATACACTAAAATCACAAGAGGAATTATATGTTCTAAAAATGTTGCACAACTGTATCTTTAAAGCACTAATGGAATTTCTAAATGTAGGCTCCTAAATGATGTAACAGCGTTAGTAGCCTACCTGCTGGAGACTGCCCTCACTCAGGGGGACAGTGATAGATCTTGTCTGTCAAGGACTTGACAAAGTCTTGGGAATACCTGGGGCATCTACCTGCCTGGGAATGCAGGTGCCTCCAGCTGTTGCTGGACAGGGTTTTCTCTCAATTACATGACTTCTCAGCCAGCACCACTTGTACCTGCTTCCATCCACACCCATGCTGAATCTTTGGGATGGGCAATGCTGCTGCTGCTTATGTCACTGTAGGGTGGAGTGGGCCGGGGCACTAGTAGGGGCTTTGTCTTTTCTGCTACTGTCTTTAATGCAGGCAGTTTCCCAGTGCTGTGCTCCTAGCACAGCACCGAGGAGCACAGAGGTGGCACAGGACAGAGGACAGGCAGCCAGCACTGGTAGCTCAGGCAGCCAAAGAAGTGCTTGGGAAAGCTTGTCTTTTGGTCACTGCCAGCAGGTTACCAGGGACAAATCCACCCTCTGCGGTGCAAAGCACTGGAGGCACCCCACTGGAGGCACCCCACTCTCTTACTGCCACAGTGTGCTGTCTCCAGCCTGGCGAGTGTTTGCCACAGGCAGAGTCTCCCAGCCCCACCTGCCCGTGGTGCAGAGCACTGTGGTGTGGAGGCAGCGGGAGGCTGCAGGTCTATACTTACTTTCAGAAGGAGCTCCTTGGCTGAGTGGGACATCAGGATTCTGTCGCACCAGGCTGGACATCTTGTGTTCATGTACTGCTTTCCCTGGCTAGAGTCCTCACTGTAGGGATAACTGCAAACAAATCCCAACCACATCCATCAGTGACTCTTTGCAAAGCATCCTGAAACCTCTGGCTCAAAGGGCCACACTAATTACAAAATTTCACTGGCAAAAAGCAGCTCTTCTGGACACTTGTTGTCCATATTTATCTTCTCCCCCCCCTCCTTTTCATGTGTTTTCTCTATGTCTCTTCTCAGACCTACAACCCTACTGTAGTTAACATGGTAAGACACACAGTTTTGAAACTCTCATCACCTACCTTGTGTTTTTGCACATGAGAGTGTTTAAAGACAGCAAACTGTTTATCTATGTGAAAGTAGGGAAATCAGTTCAACAATTTCAAAGTGGCACTTGACTGTGACTATGGAAAATATATAGACAGAAGATGAAAAAGTAAACCTAAGAAAAAATAAAGAAAGGTTCATCTCACAGGATTTCTTTGCAGGATTATTTCAAGGAGAGTTATCCAGAACAACGTACAGAAAACAGAGTTCAGAGGGCTGGGATCACTGCAGCTGTACACAATCCTCCCCTGGACAGATTCTTTTAGGGTGACAGAAACAAAGACAGGACAAGATAGCAGGTTTTGTAAGGGATTCCTTAAGCACCAAGGAATCAGGAAGGTGGTTTAAGAAAAACGATTCTGACTACATAAGGTTCTGCACCTTTCTATGAAATTTGTGTTAAGAAAAAGTATATTATTTTGTAAAGATATCTTGAATAGAAGCTGATTAAATGGTAGCTGCACTCCGGGATCATCATAAATGTGCTGTGGCCTCTCCAGTGCAGTCTAACTTAGCTTTAAAAGGCGAAAGAAAGTGTTTATTTTAATCTACAGGATCTAACTAGAGTTAACACACCTGTGTGAGCCCATGGGCTGAAATCTTCTGAGGCACCTGAAGGGCAAACTCTGGCTCAACCTTAGCAGGCTGAGGCCAAAATTCTCCTTGTTTCTTCCAAATGTTCTCACTGGTTTAGCAAGACAGAACTTTGCATTTGATGACAGCTAATCATGCTGTAAGGCCCTGTTTTCCAAAATGGCATGGAGGAGTGGCCAAGGAGGGGGTTTGGACAAATCCAGGGGGTTGAGACAGGCTCAATTTCTTGAATATTTGGCCTGAATGAATTGAAGTTTGCTCTTGATAAATGTCTTAAAAAAACAGATGTGAGTGTATTTAAAATTACATTTGCATTTTCTTCTGCTCATCACTGAATTCCTAAAGAAAATGCTGAGGTTTTTCTGACATATGTGTTAAAATAAAATTTCTGTGATTGTAACAAAAGGGTTTGCATGCTTGAAGAGAAACTTATTTACCACCCTGCTTGGTGTGATTCTCTGAAACGGAGACATATAGCTCTCTACCAAATGGGTTTACAAGCTACACTGCCATTAAAAAGATTAGCCATGGCAAACATCCAAGAAAAGCGTACTGAGCGTACTGGAACAAACCAGTGATCTCAGTACCTTTTCCACCTCATCAAACCTAACAAGACTCATTTTCAAAACATATTATGAGAATTCAATTTGCTGCTTCACTGACATACAGAAGTACAGCTTATTTCTGAGTGTCTGTGAAATATTTTGATGATGTAATACTATTGGTAGTAGAAGCTCTTTGTCTGCAATTTAAGGGTTGACTTTTTCTCATAACCTCTTACTTTAGTTACTCCAGAACTACACATAACTAATGCTACTTTTTATGACCTAAGGTATAAGGATCAATCACATTTCATATAATCCCTCCTTTTACAGCATCACCTGTATGGCTTTTGAAGTATGATGTTCCATGCCTGGAATGATCTGTTACTGCTGTGTGTTAGAGCATTTCACCCAAGAGTCTATGTTCTATGAAATGGTATTTATCAATTTGCTTTATTGATCTTAAAGTTATCTCAGGGTGAAAACGTCTGCCTATTTTTCAAGGTCTTTAGCACTGATCAGCCAGTCAAGAAGTTACTGTAGTTTACAAGTATCTTTGACAAATCAGCTTTCTAATGTCTGGGACAGAGATAAAAATAAATGCTGCAAAAGTTATCCAGACAAAATGACCTGTAGGTAATAATACAATAAAGTGGGGCAAGCTCTTCTTTTTATAATGCAGAATCTTTCCTTCCAGCCCGAAGTGTGCAGGGTTCATCTTGTTGCACTCTAATAAGGCTTCTTCCTCCCTCCATCCCCTTTGGTGTGTGCAAGTCCCACTCAAGTGAAATGCTGACACAGACATAATAAAATAACCTGATGAGATACGTGCCCAAAAAATAAGGAAAACTATTTGCTCTCCTTCTTCATGCTCTAGAGGGGTCACAAACACTTTGGAATAAGTAGGATTCTTTTGTAGATGGGCAAACAGTGGTAAAAGCTAAATAGGACTCAAAATCCCCATGAGGGATTCTTTTTCTGGTGACTCACTGGATTGTGGGTACAGGATATTTTAGTTTATTATATGCTACTAATCTTACATAGATTTTTGCAAATAAAAGCTCCATTAGGGGTTTCTGGAATAAGATTATCATGGAAGAAATTTTTGTGAAACGTGCTGCTGAATGTGTACTATTCCAGAACAAAACTGTCCAAATAACGTACACCTCAGAAATTGTCTCCATCATCCTGTCCTGTAGCTAAATGAATAGTGACATGAAAACTGTGTGACTGCTTCCAGAACTGAATCATCTGCCTGTGAACTCTGAAGCTCTTGCTTAGTTGGAGTGTTTTTAAGGGTCTTCTCCCCAGGGGATACTCTGGTGTCTTACATGATGTTTCCTACTTTGGATGCCTTCCCACCAGCTGGTGGGATTTAAAACCAGTCAAGAGAAGCAATGGAAAGAGGAGCCTGACAGATGCACAAGCATTTTGGGAAGCCAGGCTGATCATTCTGGTGCTGCTATAACAGAAAGATCTGGTGGAATCAAAGACTCAGGGCAAATGCCCAAAGGCTCAGACCTGCCCCCTGGTCCAGCAGCTAGTGCCAGCCTGGGACACGAGCTCTGTGGCCAGGAGGCAGCCCCTGGGTGTGTGGTGCACGTGTGTCCTGGGCTGGCACTCGGCCCCACAGCCAGGGCTTCAGGAGAACCGGGACCCAAAGGCGCAACACTCGTCGTGCTCCCTCCCATCCAGCACTGCCCAGACAGCAGAGATCACCACGGAACTCAGGGAACTGGGAAATTATTTCCACTGGCTTCAATGGGTAACAAAGACACAACACACACTGCTATTTGACCATTCTGTTTTTGCTCTTTCTACAGATTTCCCTTCTCTTTCCTTCCTTTCAACCTCACTTCTCACCTGCTTCTTTGCCATCGGGCATGAACAGTCTCTTTCAAAGAATACTGTCAATTTAAGGTTTTGTGCATGCAAAAAGTAGAACTACAATTGCAATACCCATCTTTCAAAAGACATTAAGCGTAAGATTGTCTACGATCAAGTGCATTAAATTAGCTGTATTTGCTGGCATCTCCAGCCTCTTTTAACACACTCACTCCAGGCAAGTAAGGAACTCACAGTTCTTAATTCAAAACTTAGTAACTCTAGTTAACAGATTTTCTGGTCTGTGAATTGTAGAAATAATTACAGGTTCGATAAAAACAGCTGCAAATCTGATAAAAATAATTTTAAGGACTCTACACCAAATAATCAAAAGTTAAAAATTCCATTATCAGTCTCCCAGAGGATAAACACCGTGCCATCCTTCTGTGCTTGCATCATTAGGCTTGACCACCAGGATGGTGACTGTGGCAGAGGGAGAACCAGCTCTCCATGTCCCAAAATTAGACAGGAAAGGATGTATTTTTTAGCCCTTTCAGTAGCATTCTTCCTCAATCACAATAAACCTCGTGCAATGCACAGGAAACAGTGATCTTGAGAATTAATACCAAGTGCTCATGTAAAAATGATGACATAACAGATAAAGGCCTATAGGTACCACTGAAACATACATGATAAATAGATACAATGCTCACACATACAGGTACTACAGGTAAGGCAAGGCTCTACAAACTTCCTAACTTTAGGATTCTGTATGGTTATGGACTTCTGTTACACTGTATCTATTTAAAAATACAGCAGGGAAATGAAGAATTCCATGTGGAACAACTTTCCTTCCCTGTTTAAAACAGTGGCAAAGTTGGAGTTTAGGACCTTAACCACTCATGTTAGCAGAGTAACTAACAGCAGAAATAGTCTGATATCCTCTGTAGATGCCAACCAGTTGAGTTATGAAAAATGCACTTTGGCTGTGCCTGCCCTGGATGATGGATGGACAGGCAGTTCTGGAGCATCTCTGTTAAAGGCTTGTACAATTTATCTCCAGTTGTTTAGGATTTGCTTCTTCTCAATATGCTGCTTCTAGCTGCTTTTCCATCTTATTTCACAAACTTTTGTTTCAGTTACACTTATTTAATCAGGACTATAGTCAGGTGAGTTTCCTGAATAAAACTTCCTTCCAGCAACATCATTCATATAATGCTCAATGTTGTTGAAATTTAACCAAACACTTTGAAGAATTGCTAACTCTGTTAATAAGGAGCAGACTGTCCAATGAACTACTGGTGCCACAGTCAATAAGGATGAGAGCTACTTGGCAACTGTTTGGGGAAGATAAACCATTAAGAGGGTCAGTAATATCAGAGCACTACTGCTGTTGACAGGTATTGTCAAAGATGATTAGACACCTTTACAAAAATGTGTACTGCAGGGTGAAAAGCCTTCCAACATCGTAAACCATCCTGTCAGCAGAGCCTTAACTTGAAACACACGCCAACAATGCTGTGTATATAAATGCCTCCTTAACTGGCATTTCCAGTCAGGAAAAATGCTCCTAATGAACCCTTCTCTTGTGTAAGAATGGATAAAATCTGTTAGTGCAATGGGTGAAATGTACTTTCTAACAGGAAACAATGAATTCCCTTTGGAGGGCTCTCACCTCTAACAGTTTGCTCCCAGCTCACGAAGAGCGCACAGGGGACATGGCCTGCTCCTGGAAACACTCTGGGTGCTGCTCTCGGCACTCTGCTTTCTACACTCAACACAATTCCAGTGGCAGTGGAGGAAGTGTGGCAGCACCCACTAGGAAACAGTGGGCAAAATTCAGCTATTTTATCTTTTTTAGTATAATACAGGTATTTCTGAACAACTACGCATCATACATCTATGTTCAAATGCAGATGCTTTGGCAAACTTTATCATGTTTCAGGGCGTGGAAACGCCTCCTACTCGAAGACCCCTTGTGCTGATCTGTCAACTGTCCCCACATTTTATATCATCAACTTTTTTCTAATACAGAATATTTAAGATGGAATGGAATTATTAAGCATCAGTGAAAACCAAGCTCTTTATGGGAAGAGTGGAGATACAGTTTTGATTTGGTCTGTTTTATGTTTGAACTTGGGTATGAGTACCCACATTTACTAAACCTTCTCTCACTTTTAGGTCTTTCTATTTACATATTACATTGAGAGAGAACTTCAAAAGTAAAAAAATTCCAATCTCTGTTCATCAGACAATTATTTACTCTTTTTGTATTTTCTAAGAAAATGTATGACCAATTTATCTCCAGCTCTGACAAACTCTCAGATTGTCTAAGTTACTTTTGACCAAAGTAAGGATGGTCAATGCAGACTGCCAGTTCAACCTTTGGGCTCTGCAAAAGTTGTAAGGCCAAGGATACAAATAAAAATATTTTGATGGTTTTAATTGACACTCAGCATGAGTGTTAACTGGTACACGAGTGTGATTTCAATAAAATATCATTCGATCAATCAAAGTATAACATCTAATTTTTGTCTGCTTCCAGATCCTTAGTCTCTTACTCCAAGATGAATTACCATTTTTTATTTCCCTGAACCTGAAAGGAAGATCTGCGTTCTTTAGTTCTCTTTCTAACAAATGGCCCCATGTAATTTATCTTCATATGCCCATCTTAGACAGAAGATTTAAGCTGAGCAGTAAGAGCCACTGCTGTTTGAATTAAATTAGCTGCTTCGTATGTACAAAAACACTAAGAAGTCTCAGTGATGCTCTGTGAGCCAACTGGCCACGATACACGTCTCACTCCAGCCAAATCAGGAGGGCAAACAGAGCCCTGCAAACACAGTAGTTAAAGTACAATGCGTTAAACAGCTGCTACTGGCACAGGCTACACTAACACCATGGTGATCACACCAACAATCGGAGTCAAAGGTGACAGTGGGAAGGGGGGTCACCCGGGCAAACCAGCAGCAAAGGGCAAGAAGGGTAAACAGGACTCGAGCCCTGACTCTGGGCACAACACAAAACAGGAGGGTTAATGACATGGTGGTTTTCTCAGAGTCTTTCTGATGGCTTTATGTTGGGCATATTGCTTTTTGGCTTAACTCACGTCTTTCAAAAATACTGGTCTGTAATACACTTCAGAGTGAGCACTCGTGTATCACCAGAGTCACTCTGGACCTCTTTCAGTTTAAAAGAAAAACAAGCTCAGAGTCCCTTTGTTTTTTCAGAGAGAAACATGCAGCCCTTCATTTTCTGCCCAGAGCAGTGCCCACAGTGGACAGAGATGTCCTCTCACTGCTGATGAATGTGGCCCAGCCCAGAGCCCCTCTGTGGGACCAGAGGCTGCCACGGGGCTGATGGAAACCAGCACGCTGAGCTCTGCTGTTTCATCCCAGAGCCCTGCGGAGCCCCAGCTAACAAACAGGGGTTATTTGGCAACACTAAAATGGATTACTGGGCAATACTGGTGCATCGGTGATGCACCAGTATAATAACAGCAATTTTGTGCCCCCCTCAATGTGTGCAATACTGCTACTGTTTCAAGTGGATAAGTGGAATTACGAATAATGTTGGCTTGTTGAGAAGGACCCAGTGCTGGTTTGTTTCATCACAACATTCTGGCATTACTGCATGTGACTGTGATAGAGCTCAGGGTCTTTTCTGGGAATGTGCTTGGCTTAGAGCACGTTACTTTGGGGCTGTAATGTACAAAGTCTCATACTGGAAAAAAATAACTGGAAAGCCAAGGAAAGAGGTGGGACAGGGTACAGGCTCCAAACTACTGGGCTTTTCAGCAGCATGTTCAGACAGGAATACAACATGGACAGCCTGGCTGTCAGCAAAGTCCACAGGCTCTTTAGAATTGATTTGCCTGCCTGCCTGAAGCGTGGTCTGTGGTCCTTACCTCACACATGGTGCACAAGAATACTCAGTCCTGGAAACTTTTTTACTTCATTGGTTTTCCTTTCTTCCTTCTGCCACAATTCCTTAAACCAAACAGAACTGCTTGCCTGGGTAATTCTCTTCAGTTCCTCACAAGTTCAAGAAACGCCCTATTTCAATTTGGAAATTAATTGAGAATGAATTGAGAGTGGTACTGGTTTAATGTGATGAGAAAAACAGAGGTAAGATCTGTTTGAAAAGCCATTTTAATGATTAAATTCTAATTGTTTTGCAGGAAATGACTGCTGTCTCTCTGCTTCCAGCTGTAGATACCAGGAGCACCCAGACAACTGCATCATGTGTTGTGGGAATCTGTTCCTTGGGGGCTGAGAGATCTGCATGTGATTTCAGACACCTCACTAATACCTGGGAGGGGTTTTACAGTGCACAAGTGGGTATTAAGTATTTCAGTTCAGTGGACAATAATTCTTAATTGGCAGAAAAAAAGTTATAGAAGTATCTGATAAAGCAAGCATAAAAATAATCTAGGGCTTTCACACTTTTTTATCTATTTGAGTGCCCAACTCACCCTTTAGTGAGACAACAGGATCTAGCAGTGTTACTAGGAAATGGGAATGTTGTTTTGCTTCAGGAGTACAGCAGGCAGTGTGTGTGACCTGAGAACATGCAGTGAGGACACCGAAAAGGAAGCTGACAGCTAAACCATCGTTTTGTCCTTCTATTTCACACCCAACGGTGACCTCGGGGCTCTGTGCACTGGCACCCTTGAGGCTGGGTACAGCAGGCAAGGCTGTTCTGCTCTGGATGGTCTCTGCAGAAGGGAAGCAACAAGGGAGTGCTCTGGGCTTGGCTTTGTGCAGAGCAGGCAAATCAGACCAGAAAAATACATGCATCACTGTGCAAACTACTAGAACAGAGAAAGGTCATGAGACAAAATATAAGGGCAGAGAAAAAACAGATTATAGGCTAAATAAGATTCTGGCAGAATTAGGAACCAATGCCAGAGAGAATTCCGAAGGAGAAACACTGCTGACAGTAAATGAGATTCAACCTGTCTCCTGGTGAGAGTGCAGAGGGTCTGCTTGAGAGAAATACCACACAGGGGGTATCTAAGACACAAACGTATGTCCAACCAGTAAATTACATGACAGCCTAATTCAACAACAAGAGTAGGTCACTTTAAGAGAATGATTAATACATGAGATTGCTGTGCATGCAGTCTTATCTGAGAGTAAACCTTGTACGTGGGTGTGAACTCTTGCTAAAGTCAGCTCCTATCTTTGCTATACAACAGCTACAAGAATAATTATAATTATTAATGGAGAACAGTGATAAAGGCAACAATTGCCCACCTGTATATTGACAATGTTGTTACTTCTTTCTTCACACCTCCTGCCCTTTGCAGCGACTGCTGACTACCATGAGGTCCTTTGCAGCCTCACACTGGGCTGTTTGCTCACAGCCAGGCTGTTCAGCCCATGAGTGATGGAGCTTATAGAGTTTAAAATGCTGAATTGTATTTAGCCTCCAATGGCTCAGGTTGTTACGGGCTACATTAGATCACAAAGGGTAATGAGATGAAAACATGAATATTCACTATATAAAGTAAAAGGCTTCAAATATAGGAGTATAGGAATGGGAATAATGTCTGAAAAATACTCTGTTGGCAGCACTTTTTACAGCCTGTCTAAGGCAGCAGGCCTGCCATGCAGCCTGTGCTTCCTTGTCAAGTTGTGCCCCCCCTTCCAGGCTGCCCTGCCTTTGGCACATCTCAGGAGGACGAGGAAGGGCTGGGCTCTGAGATGGCAGAGAAGGGTTGGGCCAGGGCTGTTCTCCTGCTGCTGGGCTGGGGCAGCTCCCCCTGGGCAGAACCTGCTGGGAGCCCCACGGACACAGCACCAGCACAGACATGGGGGTCCACAGCAGGTGGGATAAGGCCCTTTTCCTCAGGAGGTCATTCACTGCATCCCTGGCATGCTCTGCTGAGGCACAGGCACACAGGGAGGTGAGCTGACATGGCTTAGGCCAGACATTAGGAATCGGAAGGCACTTAGAATTGATTGAAAAGAAATTTAGGAAAATCCTTGGATATCAAGTAACCTGCTGAACAGAGAGGAGATAACTGCAGATGCTGTCAGTGCTATAAAATCATGGAATCAAGGAATGGTTTGGGTTGGAGGAATCCCTAAGCTCCATCAAGGCTTTGTTCCAGATGCTTCTGAGGGGTGACTACCTGAGCATCTCTCCCTCTGCACTGCAGCATGACGGTCACCCAGGGCAGGAGGGAGGATTCATATCACATCAAGCACACATATGGTCTTAAACTAAATGGCAGGATTGCACTGAAGAAGAACAATAGATTTGGGTTCCCTAAATATGCCTGCAGAGATGCTGTTTTTAGATGTGGCTGTAGGAGAGTTCAGAAGTAGCTCCCACATTCAAAGTTAACTGGAAGGTCCTGAAGCTGACATGCACCAACACAGAGTCTGTCAAGACTCTGTTCAACCCCCCTTGCATATACAGTAACAAGAATTTGCTGTGCTGCCTCAATACCATTCCATTTACAGATAAAAATTCAATTTATGACTAGAAATTCTTGTAGAACTATAATTATGATCTATACCCACCAAAATAAATGTATGATTAAAAATATTAATGTATTTATGCAAAATCCAACAAATGTCATTTGCATTTTGCTTAGTGGTTCGAAAATTTAGAAATGAACTGCTGTTTCTAAAGGGCAGAAAAAAGAAGACAAATTCTGGATTAATGACTAGATAAAACCAAAGAACTTTGACTTAATTTAAATTAAACTAAGGCAGAAATGGCAATTCTGAAAATCAGCATTTGCCTGTCATCTTATCACTCCTGCCAGGGCTCTGGTCTCTGCTTCTAGAGCTGTTCTTCACATTTTGTCCTGTGAACTGTAGAAGGACCCTGAGGGCAGAACTCGGCTCCCTCGTGTCCACAGAGGCAGGTGGCTGGCCCTGACAGCATGCTCTACTTCTGTACTTATCCTTTTGCCCTCCTGCCTGCTGCACTCAGAATGAGTAACCCAAGGCTGACGTGCTACAGGGGTAGCAAAACGCCCCTGCCACAGCCTGGGCAGGGAGCTCTTCTCCTGCCCCGAGCCAATGGGAACCATCTTTTAGTTCTTGTTTGGAAACCTCTCATGTTAAGTTTCAACCCACAATAAATGTAATGGTCATTACAAAGTTGTAAAGCCTTGAAAGACAGCTTTACTAAATACAGAATTGACTGCCCTGGCTTTTAGTGATTTAAGCCAGGTCTACAAGGTTGTATCAGTTCACTTACAGTGTTATATGCAGCCTTTCCCAAGGGACAGTCAACATAACACACCTTCCCACAGAGGGGTTAAATGAGGGGTGTTGTCACCCAGAACACCGCAGGGCACTGAGATTTGCAGTAAGTTGGTATGGAGGCAGTTCTCTTCCAAACACCCAACTGAGAAGAGCTGTTCAGGGATGTCCCTGTTTCCTTCATGGCCCGCTGGACTTGGCAAATGCAGCAACACCAGGAGAAGCCTTGAGCAGTTCGATTACCTACAGAATTAACTGTACTATTGCTTAGAGACAAGCAAGAATTCAGTAGTTTACCAAAAATACTGTGAATTATTCTTGACTCAGTACAGAGCCTCCAGTCTCTACAGAATTAAAAAATTCCAACAACATCAGAATTTTACTTTCAGGAACCATTAGCACAGGGAGTAGAAAGAAAACAAGAAAATCTTTATATAAAGTTCAGTTTTTAAAAGCTGGTATTAAAACATGACAAAGTAGCTGGGAATATGCATAGACCTTTTTTTTTTTTTTGGCCAAGACCTGTGAGGAGAAGATCCTCAGATGTTTTCCCTACCAGGTGGTAAGAGTTAAGTGCTCT
Source organism: Grallaria varia (assembly GCA_013396735.1). NCBI lineage: Eukaryota > Metazoa > Chordata > Aves > Passeriformes > Formicariidae > Grallaria > Grallaria varia. Next base: position 134,290 of record VWZG01006613.1, read on the forward strand.
CCTTGCTTACTGGATGTGGTTGCTGAAGCTGAGAAGGGTCAGTAACAAACTGCAGGGCAGCACACTGCACATGGACTTTGAAGAGCAAAATGAAACCAACAGCTACAAATACAGTGAAGAACAAAAATCCTGCAAGATATTACAACCCCTCCTTTCATTATGGAATTTTATAGATAGAAAATTGTTCCAGAAGTCAACATTTCTATCACTACTTATATAGAAATGCACCTCAGTGTCATGAAAAACTGGAAATGAGAAGGGCTGACAGCTTCAGATTTTTAGGTCCCTAAATAAAAAGGTAAGAAGAATCACGAGGTATTTCAACAAGAGTTTGCATTTTTTCATACTCTAGATAGGGTACTTTATGAGAAACCACAAAAAAAAGAAGCCTTTTGTTTTGTTTTTCTCACTTACTAATGTTTTCTTTATTATATTCCCTAAATCCCAGACAGCAAGTGGGGTAACTCTTCCCTATCGCTTCTGTACAGTCTCACAGACTGTCAGCTGCCCAAACATTTATGAATACAGAAGTTTTTTATCAATGTATTAAGGCAATTTAGCAGTTCCTCAGTACAGTGAGTTCCTTTAAAAAAAAACTTATCAGTATGAAGATTTATGTCTACATGACTGCCATGGCTTCATTTGAAATTAAGAAAAATGTACAGAGAAATTAACTCTAAAAGGGGCAGGTATATTAATATAAAACAATTAACACAAAAACGCAAAAAAAGTCCTCTCCATACAGATTCGTACGACGAAGAAATCCTTCCATGATTTCAAATGAGCACTGGCAGTATGCAGAAGTCAATGGTTTTCCCTGGGCACAAAGGCCCTGATGACCGACGGGCTCTGGGTATGCAGGTGGGACTGGGACCTCCTGCTGCCCTGGGTGCCATGCAGGACAGAGAGGTCAAACAGGGTCACTTCAGGGCAGTCTGTTTCCCCCTGGCCCTACTTACACCTGAGGAACCAGACCAGGGTGTCAGGCCACTCTCGGAGGAGTGTGCAAACAAACCCAGAAAACTGCTTAGGGGGAAATTCTGACCCCACTGACATTAACCACAAAAGTACTACTGACTCAAAGGAGCAAAGCCTTCAACCCCAGGCCAGCTACAGCAGTGCATCAGCAAGATCTCATGATAAAGTCCAGAGAATAAGTGGTTTATGCTGATAAAAAATAAATGTATAAGTAGCTTAGTCCGCTGTGACTCAAAGGGCTGTGACCTTTTCCATATATCTCAAGAGTACACTGAAATTCCAGAATGCTTTTTGAGTGAAAAAGTTACAAGTAAGACAGAAATGCAACTGTGCTACTGATTTGTAGAACTCTGTGTAAAAATCAGGCAATTAATTGTATGCACAAATGATGAAGCAAATTAAAGAAAGAGAAAACTGGCCTAACTGTCCTTTCCTTTTCTGGGAGCTATGAAAGGCAGGACTAGACCTGTTCAGTTCCCTTTTAACTGAGATACTCTGGCTGCATCCCATGATCAAGGATCAAGACCAGAAGCAGAGAGTGATTCACAGACAAAATCAATGAACCATAATTAAAATATCATGTATAAAACAAATTGTGAAATACTACTTAAAGACTATCATTACAATTGCTTACAATTTCCTTCTACATTCCAGTGCTTGCTAACTAGGCCCCTAAGCCTGACACAGAAGTGACCAAGGCTTTCTCTGTCCCTCCCTTCAGTTACAAAGCCTCTGTTTCATGCACCACACACTTCCCAGCTAAGAATAACAAGAAGCCTAAATATACAGGACTGATTGTATCCTCCTTTGACTAAAAATGCAAAATATACAAGTGGATGTATGACAAATGTATATTAAACTCCTATTTACAAATTTACAAACAGTATACAAAATAGCTAAACCATCATAAGCTACAGAAAAGAAAACAGAAGGAAAAATGGAGATAAAACTACTGGAAGTGAAATCGAGACATTTAGGCCATATATTTAATTTTTTTCTTTCATGAGTGAAAAGGTTCCAAGTTAAACAGAAAATGTCCTACTTTAAAACCACTGCTTTCTGCCTATTCAAAATACCTGGCTTTGCTGTTATTAGCATATTGTGGTCATTATTACAATACAAAGAAAAATAAATCATATTATTTCTTCTGGGAAAATCAATGTGCTTGGTTGGATGAATAAAACCACCATGCTGACCTGCAGTAACTCCTACAGCCCTGCAGCACCTCCTTCATTCACTTCCTGAGCCTGGGGCCGTGCAAGGACCACGGGAGGGGCATCAGGAAGCCCTGGGCACACAGACACAGGGCAGGAGGAGGGATGGGTGAAGAAAGGACCCTAATGTAAAGCCAGTTTGCTCTTTGTACATGCATGAGCTTGGCCTGCTGGCTTACATATTGCATTTTCTTTCAATATTGTCATATTCAATTCTCATATTTTATCAATAATTCTCTGCTTAAGTTTGAAGAAATTTTGCATTACATAAACTGTGTTAACATCCCTTTCATGCCAGCTTTCAGTATATAAAAATTTATTACTATTATTATATTACCCAGCTGTTAAGAAGGAAACAGATTGAGTAGGACTAAGACACACGGGGAGTAGTCACACCAAGCTTCTGATCTTTGCATGACACTGAACTGCACTTACAGAGCGGACTGAAGAACCTGTAAACTATTCATCCAACAATGTATGTTTGCCAAGCCTTGTTCTGGCTGAAAGCACTAATGTTGGAGAAATCAAGTATGAGAGTATGTCTGGTAAAAAAACCTTATCACTTCCCCGCACCTCCTTTTCCCTGAGCAGGTACATGATGAGTGGGACACACTCAGATGTACACACTGCTGGTCTCCTGTTACCATTCTCAATCAATAAGGACAATTTAGAGCGGTGGTAACCTCTCTGTGCATACTCCCACTGCCCCAAGGGATCAATACAATCAGCATCGCAGCTGGCTGCTGAGAAGTAATGAGATTATGATCACAAATAGGCAAGCTTTCCAAATTTTTTCTTAGTGTATGCCAAAACATTGTACTTTTCTATCTGTCCATAAAGAATAAAATAGCAGTATTTAAAAATATTGTATCTATATAAAAAACAAGGTATATAAGAAGCATGGGTTTATCTGTCTTTCTTCTATAATTTCTTCACCTTTTTTTTGTGAATGCAGTATTTTTTTCCCTTAAAAACAACTGTAAGATTTGGCTTCATTCTTGGAAAGGGATCATACATGTTTAAAATGGTACCAAATTTTCCACAGATTTCCCGTGACCAGGACTTCCACTGGCAAAAATCTTGGGTTTGTATGATAGCAACACTTGTCTAGCCACGGTTAAAATTCACCTCAGGGATGCAGCTGACTAAAATCATGCATGCACATTAAACCAGCCAAGTCATTCTAACAGTCTTAGCAGTTATAAAATGTTTACTGAAACTGAGGAAGCAGAATCTAAGTTCCTGCCCTCTTTCCTGATCCCCTTCTTGGATCTCCCCAGGCGATGGCCCTGCACCCTCCCGTGTGGAGCCACTGCTTGCAGTCACCAAACAGCTTCAGGCAGAGGCTGTCTTTATGGTTGCAATAAAGTAATTGAACAGGCGGTCTGGGCCCAAGGCTTAGACGTCCACGCACATCTCTGAGCACACAATCCCACCACATCTGTTTTCAGAGCAGCCATAGAGGACAGGATCAGCGGGACCAGGATGATGAGCTCTGGAGCTGTACTGGCATGTGGTTCATGGCGTGATGGAGGGGATGGGGGGAGAAGGAATCACCATGGAAGGAACACTGATCATCATAATTTCTGCAGTAAGTATGGTACACTCTCATTTTACCTACAGCGCAAGTAACAATTATGGTTTAGCTAAGTAAATAAATAGCTTACTTACAAATCTTACCTGGGAGGAAATGAGATGTCCAGTTCATACAATCTGTCTTTAAAGACTGACAGCTCTCTGTCAAATTCTAAAAGCTACAAAAGATAGAAATAAAGGCATTCACTCTTCAGTGCTGAACTGCATGAATTTAAAAATATTACATTATGTAAAAGAAAATAGAGACTTTGATTACACAGCTTGAGGTATAGCCCTCAAAGAATAGTTTTTAAAACACAGCATGAAACACTCTGGACTATTTTGATACATGAACAGTGCATTCAGAAAAGTGTTAAAAACGTTAATTTTCCTCTCAGTGAAACACGTTACACTGGCTCTTCACAATGCTGACCTGTATGTGCACTCACAATGCAAACCCACATTTCTTCAAATTTCATTATCAACCTTTTCAGAGATAAACTGGACTAGCATTAAAAAATACGGCAAACTGATGTTCTAAGCAGCCCAAGGGAATGTCAGCAAAACGTATGATTTTACTTTGCATTATCTTTAGCTCAGATAAGGAGGTACAATGAACACAAGGATGTGCACATTACTCTTCCCAAGGAGACAAGGGTGTCCCGCACACCTACTCTGGAGGGGCAGGGCAGGTGGACAGGGAGGGAGGGATGTGACAGGAGGGGAAGGTGCTCCCAGGCAGCAGCCGAGACAGAGCGCCTGGAGCAGGTGTTTAACAGAGATGTTCATGTCTACATTTAATGTCCTGTATAAATATTAGTCCTTGCCACATTTGTTTTCTCCTGGACCTCTACAGAGAGAACAAATATCCACAATCTTTGTTCATAAACATAAACCTGCTTACAGCAACTCAATGATAATCATCCCCATTAAACCCGTAATTGTTCTGATGGACACAAACGACCTTACTCCAGGGCCCGGCTGGGGTGCAGCCCGGTGTCGCAGGGAATTAGCGAGCTAACGACAAAAGCTCATCATGGCACGGTGCTGCCCTGGCTCCGAGGGCCACTTTCTGTCCTGACAAGTGTCCCGGCGCTGTCCCGTGTTTGCCCACTGTTCATTAATCATGTCCCATCTCACAGCTGTGCTGATACCATTGTATGAATGGCAGCGGTTCCCAAAGAAATGAGATTGTGTCCCTCTTTCCCCTCTGCCACCTCATAAATCATTCCTGAAACGTGCAATTAGCAGCTACTTGTACACATTAATTATCTGTGTGAAAAGCAGCTACCTGAACCACCTGCACTGCTGATTAGCTCCTCTTCACAGCCCACCCAGCTCTCCTTGAGCCATATGTAGGTGCTTTTGCACAAGGATGTCACAGGATGGGCAGCCTGCCCTACTTTAGTGCCTCCAACACCAAACTCTGTGATGGGGTCCTGGAAAAGATCCTGTGATACCAGTAACTGTGGGCAGTTTGTATATGTTTTAACATCTGACCAAAAGCCTGAGAATTCAAAATGTTTACATAAATATTTAGAAACAACCATGTAGAAACTTACAGTATATATCTAATAATATACTCAATTCAAAAAATGTTGGACTGGTCCAGGCACTCACTATTCTCACTGACGCAATCTCAACATACTTCAGGAAAAAATGAATGTGTTCATTACCATGCCCGTTTCCAGACTGATCCTGTATTTCAGTATGCATGGGCAGATGTGAAACCACAATACATACACAAAGACTATGAAAACAAATGTTACCATCCCTTTCATGCTCCACCTGTCTCCACCTTAAAGATATCTGGAACAGGAAAACAATCTGCCATCCCCAGTCAAAACTATTATTTGAAATATGTGTCTATAAATATGGTGCAAATACAAGTAAACAGCTCAGGGGAGGGAAGCGGAGGCATCAGGAGAAAGGGCTATTTCTGAAGTGTTAAACTGCAGGACCCAGTGAAAGAACAATGCTCCACAGAACACAATGGTATAAATTACTCATGGGCATCCCGAGGGCTGTGGACCTTCAAGAGACGCATTGTCCTCTCACACCAATTCAGACTTTCAAAATTTTATACATTCAGATTGTTCTTGCTATGATGATACTTGCAAACTCAGCGAAGCCTGGCATTTAGGGGACAGAGCATTCAGAGGTGCATTATTATCCACCGAAGTTACTGCTGTGTTTATTTGCTGTAGTTGTATGTGTACTTGTGCCTGTGCTACGCAGATGAGCTGCTGACACTGGGGACAGATAACAGGAACAAGACAGCATTGTGCATCGTGCTCTGTCAGTTCCCCAAGTCTCCCCAGGTAAAGGGACAGCTTCAACCTGAAACAACACAGACAAAGCCCAAACAGGTGCCTGGAAGTATTTAGTGAATGCTCATCCTTGTATGTAAAACAGCCAAATAATTTTCACTGCATTATTTGCAAAAACTATTATTTCCTGATATATATTAATTTTGTACTTCAATAGATTATTCTTTCCTAGCTATTAAGTGACTGTGTTGCAGAATCTGTAACCTTCTGTGCAAACCCTGCATGAAGTGAGCAGACACACACACACCTGCTCGCTCTTACAGGGCAAGGGCAGGCTATCCATGCTCAGGGCTGCACAATGGGACACCCTCACAACCCCTCTGTGTATTCTTGGCAGCACTGGTGAGGAGACAAAGGGGAGAGATGACAAAACTCCAGTTATTTTTTCAGTGTAAGAGCATGTTTGAACTATTATTTTTTTGATTCTCATTAATCTCAAAATGCACAATTTTTAGTGAAAACCCAAGGCGTTCACTAGGTCTTGTCACAAACAATTACAAATGTCACTGTTGCTCAACACAACTTTGGTAAAAGAAGGCATGGCCTGACATGGGCATCAGTGAACTGTGTCTGCTTTAGGACAGGGCCATGGCTGTCTGGAGCAACCTGGCGCAACAGGAAGCGAACGAAAATTAATATGGGTGAGATAATGCTGAGGAGTAGTCAGAATTTCACAGGGCAATGCCTTTACTTTTAAAGCATCTAACATTGTCTTTAAAAAGCCCCACCTGTAACACACTCCTTTCATGGCAATTTTCAGCACAAACTGCTCACTCATTTCCATATTGTACTCCAACCAGCACTAACAATGCCATTGCTGTTAACACTAAACACAAGTATGTCTGTCATTCTAAATGCCTTAAAAATTACAAAGAAATTAAGTTCAAAGGCTAAAAATCACTATATTGTTTTATTTACTATAAGATCATCTTAAGAACCAAATCTTTGAGGTGTTACATGATGCAATGGGGTAATTTGAGCACTTACACAGAGATTTTAAAATGCTCATTCCAGAATTGTCATCCAGTTAATTCCAGAATTATACGTCCTAGGCAGTTCAGAAGACTGATTCCCCCCTGCCCTCCAACTCAGTTTGATCAATGTATTTACAACCAAATGAGAGTGAGGTGACGTAGGGTCTGTTTTATCTGTTGCAACACTGAGTTGCTGATGTTATGTCAAGATCTCTACAATGTCCAGGGACCGGCCCAACATGAATGTTTGACTAACTCCTTCCAAACAAAAATACCATCCATCCATATTAGTAGCATATCTATAGTTGGTACTACCCGTGACCCCTATAACCCCATGCTGCAGGAAATGCAGGCTGTATGTGGGAATGACTGCATTTGCAGTGAAAGCCACTTCCTATTTAATTTGAGGAGAATTACAGGTGTTTTCAGGTGATGCCTCTGTCAGCTGCCGTGCCCACTGGCTCTTTAGTGCCCACAATTCTCTTTAGGGAATTAACAGAACGCTGTTTTTCCAGGGTGCTGTGTTGTCTGTAAAACCTGCTAAAGGGAGTTTTACTTTTCCTCTCTTTCTCTTGGCAGTGCTGTAATGTGCATTTATGTGCCAGGATGGAGGAGAAGATGCACAAAATACTAATTCAACATTATGCAGCTTGACAGTAATCAAAGGGTTGTAACAGAGTCCAGGAGTTAGAATCATAGAATCATAGAGTTGCAGAAAAGTATTTCTGCTTGCTACAGTTTAAAGCAGCAAGGCACCAGTAAAAGGTCAGTGTCTACGGGTGCACTGCCGTGGGCCACCTTGGCTAAAATCACACATGTATGAACCCCTTCAAACAGGGCAACTTAATTCAGTCATTGGAGTAGAACAACGGCAATTACTCATCAAGACCTACAGACCAAAGTCAGAGCACTGATAGATCAGGAGGTGATATTAGCAGCATTTATCAAATCCATCTGCAGGGCCCACCAGAGAATTCACAGCTGTGAAAGGGAAATGAAGTTTCAGACCAAAAAGAGGAGATGAGCACACAGAAATGACCTTAGAGAATTAAAACATGTGGACACTGATCACTGTAACCTCCTTTGCCAGTCTTTTAGAGCATGTTTTTTTCCAAGAGACTTTGGAAACACAGTAATTTTATTCAGTTTTCCAGTCACAGCAAATTATTTAGAAACTAATTCAGCAGCCTACTGACTTCAAATCAAGGTCTGTGGAAATACTGATCTCTCCCTCTTATCCATGAAAATATCAGACACAACTCTGACTGATTTTAAAGCTACTGCTTTCTCTAGTGAAGACTATGTAAAATGATCCATTACTATATATTTTGAATCTTAATATTCTCTCATGAAGCCACTCTTTAAAATCATTTTTACAGGACAAAAACAAAATCACTGAATACAAATGTACCACTTAAGCTGTTTTTGTCTAATATTCTATTTCGTATGTACACATCCTGAATGGCAGTGTTGTCAAATCACAAACGCCCACATAAATGTGGATCTATGTGGATCTATGGCACACGGAGAAATGGCACCGCAGAGACTGTTCTCAGTATCAGAGGGGTGAGGCACAGCAGCACACAGCTGGCAGCAGAGAGAGCTCCCCTGGCCTGGACTAATTCAGAAAATCTTTGATTTCAGGAGAAGTTCCCCCAGGAAAATGCTGGTTTGTTCCTGTTTTGGCAATAGGCCTCTCTTTCTGAGGAGATGCTCCAATGGTTTAAACAACGGGAAAATTCTCTAGTAAGTATTCCAATTTCTTCAGAAAGCTGCTCTGGAAAATGCATCTTAAAATAATATTCCTGTCACAGAAATATTTAGATGATTGCTTAAAATGCCTAGAAAGAACCACGATGCCTGTTGACCAGTAGAGCAATCCCTGGAGACTGCTACTGGCCCACTCTCCTTGGAGCTGACCTGCAATTTGGCAAAAGCATGAAATATGGAGAACATGCTTTCAATATGAACCACTCTTGCAAAGTGGTTAAAAATGGAACTTTCTTGAGGAAGGACTATGAAGGATGCTTCTTACTTGGGCAAAACTCCCACTGTGGGTTGCAACTTCCCCCAGACAAAGCCTGTGAGGCAGGCTGGGCTGATGCAAGTGTTTTGGGGAACCTGCAGGTACCTGAGTGCCAGGTGTGCCCCCGGAGGTGTCTGATGAGCTCCCAGAGTCCTTGCAATTGGGTACCCCACTCTCATCTCTAGCTGTGCTTTTTGTATCAAAGTATCCTTAAGTACTAATTTTCAAGTTAAATTTACTATTTGCTAGTCTGGATACGTGTATGCACACCTCTGTGCATGCAGGCATCCCTCTGTGAGGTTATGAGGGGCACCTGCAGAGGGCACCAGCACTGGGCTACTGCAGAGACATGGTGAAAAAACAATTAAGCACCTTTCTATCATTATTTGGCTTGTCGTAGACTTCGGGCAAGATGCAGAAGCCCAGACAGGTGCTTGTGTGCACAAATATTAACTGTAATGGGTGACGGTGAGTTCTGTAGGTTAAAGGACTGGAATGCAGGCGCAGCCATTGCCTCCTTGGATATTCTTTTGCATGTCACACAGATTAAAGAGGGTACCCTGGGCAAAGCACGTCAGCAGATCATACTACAGGTTGGATTACAGAGTGAAAATACAGATGCTGAACACACTCTTTGGACTAGACTTAAACAATGATCAATGTCTAAAAAAATAAATATGGCATAGTACACCTGGATTAGCCTTAGGCCTTACAACAGCTGTGTAAAACAGGACAGGGGGCAAAAGGTCATGAAATAATATTTGTAACTTTGTGCTATGGGCAAATTCTACACCAGAATAATTTCTTTATTTGAAGATGGCAGTGAATGACTAATCCAGCACATCTGGATTGACTTGTACATGCAATCTGGCTTTACATTTATGTTTGTTAGTGAGAACAATTTATTGGTAGTATCTCTTATCTCTGTCATTTCTCGTTTTGCAGTTTATCCAATGGCGTATCAACTAACCACTAACTTAAGCAATGCAATTCCAAACGTGAGAATGCTGCTTCTGAATAAAAGAACAGAGCATGAAGCCATTCTCCTTACTAGTACTTTATGAAAATCAGGCATCTCAGATGATCACCTTAAATAAAACAGGCAGTTTCAGGATGTACAGGATTTCCTTACCAGTACAAGGTAGCAATGGTCCTAAGCAATCAATTTCCTTCCTCTATCCTAATTTGCCCTTATACATCATATTCAAGATTTTATCTGGACAGGGGCTGGTTGGCTCAGTGGATAAACCTCTGCCTTTTCACCTCTGGGATCATGGTTCAAGTCAAACCCTGATGAAATGCACTTGATCGTCCTAATCTAGTTCCTAGTGGACAGTATTCCCATTATCTTTAAAAGGGTCAGAGCCAAGGCCATTGGAATGAGTGCATTGTGCTGTATCTTGTCTGTTGATTAATACATTTTCAGTGACGCCAGATCCTTAACCTTCATCACCACACATATTCGCACAAAAAGCTTAATAGAGGTCCCTCATGGACTAAACCTTTCTGCTCAATTTGCATATCATTTCATGATTTCCTAGGAATACTAAGAAAGCCCTCAAATAAATGACTTACAATTTAAAAGTAAGTTTGCCTAAACTCTTTGCAGTAATACCTCTAAGTTAATTAGCATGATAACAGATTACTTTATATCACAACTTCTCAGAGGGAGCACAAGACCTTTATTACTCAATCTGTTTTTACAGCGTAAGTTTCTTCTGATACAGTAACAATTGAAGCTGAACAGACACATGGAATAAGGGGAATTTATTCTGGGAAGGGAGTTCACTGTTCAAAACAGAGAAACTGAGTAAGAACGTGCTCCCCTAAGAAGTTCACTGTTTGCCTTCTGCATCAAGAGAACTGCTGAGCCATTGGAGTATGAAATGGAACCACTTCCATTCTGTGAAAATCCAGGCTGGAAAACACTGAGCTTTTCAGCGTAACACTCTTGGATCTGGTTTGGGATGAATGCTGGGCAGCACCAGTGCCCTCTGAACCATCTGGTGATGCTGGGGCTGACAGCAGCACCCCTGCACTAATCCCTGTGCCCTGAGCAGTTGGGCCCAGGCACAGACAAGGGCTCAGCGGCAGAGGGGCAGGGACAGCATGGCCCAGGACTGTGAGTGACAGCAGGACCACCAGAGCAGGCATAGCTTCACCACTAGCCACCAGCTCCCACAAACATCAGCGTGCAAAAGAGATCATGATTTTAGCAGGAATAACATCAGGTTCCATTCCTAAGACAATTAATTCACTGATTACTTTTATTACATAGCTGTGGTCCAAGTTTTAAGGATAGTGCATTAGCATCTACCTGGATTGATTATTTAATCTGGATCATATGAAAGACAGGAATGTTGGCACCATTACTGCAGTTAAGAGATTATAAAATGATTCCTAATGATTAAATCATTCTTGTGTAGTCATTACAGGTTTTTACATTCTTATTATATATTTATTTAATTGACTACTGAAGAAATATAATTTAGCTTGTCATTCTTTGGTACAAATCAATAATCAATGATTATATTTTTTTAATTAAATAATTACCCCTGGCTACCTTTTCTTTTGATTGTTTTGAAATTAACAGGCAACTCCTTCTGAAAAAACCCCACCACTTATAGCTTGATTTATAATAAACAATTAAGGGATTTGAAAATATCTGGTAAAAGTGCAGGTTTAATCAAGAAACCCCTGCATACTGCTCCTCTCTGAAAGCACTGGCATGCCAATTTTTACCACTGAAGGGTTGGCAAATCCAAAGCTACAATGGAGTGTTTTGTAAGTGCTGTACTGGTGAGTCGCTGAGCTCAGGAGTGTGGGCAGCACCACAGACCTGCTGGGGAAGTCCACGGGAGGGGTCAGGGTGCTCTGAGCCCCCGCCAAGGACCCCATGGCCGCCTGGGCAGGACTGGAGCACAGAGGGGTGGGTGGGGGCACAGCAGTGGCTCCCACCTGGGGGCTGCTGCCTCTTGGAAGGTGTGGGCAGATGAGAGAAGCCTCATCTGTGCTTTGTCACCATCCCACGGGCAAGCCCCCGGAGCAGGAGGGCACCATGGAGCTGATCAGAACAGCCTGGCTGTGTCCCACTGTCCAGGTGAGAGGCGCTGAGCTTTTGCTAAGTGGAAAGCAACAGCTTACCCCGGGATCTGCTGACCCTAAAGTGGAACTCTACATGCTGTCCTTCCTCCTCTCCACCTGTCCCAGGGCCCTGTAACTCCCTTCCCGCAGCCCCACACGCGACAGCTCAGTGTGGGTACGGTCACACCCTGGTCCGTCTGATGGAGCACAACTCTGACACACAATTCAGAACACAGGAATTCAATACTAAGACAGTTTCACATTATTGCTACAGCTGTTTTCAAACAGGCTTTCTCTTTCTATCACCACAGAGCTGGATAAATCTGGGTGTTCCTTTCTGAAACATGATACAGAATGGCAATTGCACTCTGAAATAATCAATATAGGTAATTGCTAAGCTAACTTTGGAATAAGGTGCAGATAAGTCTGGCTAAGTTACAAATTAGTTTGAAAAAATGAGATCTGACAGATTACAGTATGCATTGCAAACTGAGTTTCTGTTAAACAGGTAATTTGTACCTATATCAGATTTTTCATAAAAAATAATAATTTTTATAAATATATCTTAAGATCCTTTTTGTTGATTACAATGTAAAAAGGAAGGAATAACTGTGTATGGACAATGATAAAGCAGCCTGTTGATAATAAATATTTGTCAGGTCGTCATATCTGTACACATTCCAATGTTACTGAAGAGACACTGCACTGGTAAAAAAAATACCCTCAGAAAAATCAATGGATTTTGAGCTAAAGCAGTTGCTAAACACACAGAAAACATCTCTATCCAACAGCCACAGTGCTGTGAAAATTCCCAAGCCTTGCATTGGTACAGCTAAGGAAAATTTAATCTTCCCAAATACTCATCAGGGCACTCCATCCTGCAGACCTGACAGCCCCACTTATAATTAATTATACAATTTCGATGGGAATATCGACTAAACAAAGCTATAAATCATAGAAAAAGTCAATAGGCATGGACACATTCAATCATGTCCCGACCAATGATTACTACTCTTAAAATACAATAATTATTTTCAGGAGCCAGCTTGAATTAAATTTCTGTCAGGCTGGTACAAGACCGGTGGTTGATGAAGGATGCGATGGATTTTTTGGGTTGAATTCGGCACAGAGACATTTATCCTTTTAGAGAGGTAGTTTGTTTTTAGTGATCATGGTGCTGTGTGTTTAACTAGACCATGAAGATTAGATTATCTCCAATGGCTCATTATATCGTTTATCTTTTTCTTCCATGTTTGATCTGGAAGATTTCTCGCTTCTTGATGCATGAAGGAAATGACTACTGATTTTGAAATGGAATGTGTTTAAGTGGGATTCTGCCTGTGCCTTCACACCCCATGGCCCTGTATGCAAATCAACCAGCAGCCATCCAAAATACCAACAGGACATGGTAAATGGCACCACCAAGAACAGCTTTGCTCAGGTTCAGGAATGTACTGGAGGAAAATACAAATGACAGATACTCAAGTTCTTAAAAAAGAGCTAAAAAAGTTATTATAATAATACACCATAGAGGAAAATATGGGACAGGAATGGCATTAGTATGGAAACAGGAACTGGGAAGAGAGTCATTGCTTTAAATTAAATGTCCCCAAAGCTGCAAAACATCAGTGAAAGAAACATTACGTATTTCCCAAGTATGCATTCACCCTGTGAATTTAAAACTAACAACCCCTAAAGTGATCTCACAGTGTGTTGAAGGCACGTTGGCCACATAGGTGAGCACGAGGGACACACGAGCCACACTGGGATGGGACAGCAGCAGGTGCTGAAAGGGGAAACAGACCTTCACTGCCCTCATGGGTCTCACTCTTCAGACTCCTCTGGCCTCAACAAATGAGTTAGATTCAGATTCTCACATGGAACTAATCTCCGAGGTGAAGTCAATTTAAAACCAGACAGGGTACCAGGGCTTCAGCTGCCCTCCTTGCCTTAGAGTCTTGCAGAGAGCCTTCCAAGAGCCCAGCCCGCTGTGAACAGTGGGAGAGTGATGAGAGGAGAGGAGAGGAGAGGAGAGGAGAGACAGTCATGGATCCTGTGTACATCCGAACCCTGTCACAAGGCAGCCACATGCTGTGAGAGCAGGCATACAACATATTCCTTTAGATACATAACTTCTAGGAACCTTGGATGGAACAGAGAAAGCAGTGATATACAGAATTTCCAAAATGAAATAAAATCATCTTAAAAAAATATAATGCCACTTTTCACAGAAAAATCACAGTCCTTATTACAGATCAGAGCATCAGTGTACCCTGTCTGCTTTATCCTCTTGGGAAGCCCTGTATGATTACCCAAACAGTGACAGTCTGCTGCAGGGTTTGAGATTTCTACTCTACTTATTCTTGTGTTTCTAGTATATTTTGTACACTCAGAAGACCCCAAATATTTTCAGAACAGCTTTACATGAAGGGTTTTCCAAAGTTATTGTGGTGCACAATGAAAAGCTAGTAATGAAACAGGATGCTTGAAGAAATGCAGACCAGAGGACAGAGAAGAAAAGTGAACTGTCATATACATTTAATTTAAAATTTTTTTCTATGAAAAAGAAGGTTAACACACCAAAGTTAAGAACCTGTACACAAAATAATTGGCTGAGATGACGAAACCTGGAGCAGTTATTGTGTTGGCTCTTTTCATTCTGCAGACAGGAGGGCTGATTAGAGAAATGCAATTTGTATGTGACTCGCAAAGTTATTCCTTCAAAAGTGTTTAGCAAGGAACTTACCGCAGTGCCATTGTTATCTCTAAATACATCTTGATTAAAGTAGTCAAAGAGCTTCTTTTCTAATTGGAGCATAACCTAAAGAAAAAAAAATTTAAAAAATTCAAAAAAAAATAGAGGAGAAAGGTCAGCAGAGCTCTTGAACTCAGCTGCCCAACACCCAGCTGTTGGCAGTGACCCTTCCAGAAACATGCAACCCCTTAAACCACACAACATTTGCACATGTCCAAAGCCCCTTGTCAGCTGGCCCATTTGCTTGGCTGGCAATCACTTAAACAGATCCAATTAACTGCGCATTAAGTGTGACAATCTATATCCCACCCCCTCCCTCTACATTATCAGTTTGGAACAACTATATTCATGCTTTGTAGAAAAGAAAGTGAACATTCAACACCGCTCCTATTTACACAGGGGTGCTGAGGGCATTAAGTTGTTTACCTTTCGGTCATTATCAGATTCACGAAATATTAGCTTGACTACTTCATTTGTGTCAGCTGCCCGGATGGTCTGCATTGTGGCCTTTGCACATAGTGTCTAAGAAAAACACAAAGGGAGAAAGGGAAACAAGTTTATACACAACAGAAGGCCAGATTTAATTGAACATTATCAATCGATGCATCTAGAAATATGATTTGCTGTAGATAAAAATACAGAACACTGCTAATTTAACTCACTTCCACTCATGATGGACTCGAAACAATAAACTGAATTACCATTTGGAGAGAAACAGGCAATATTAAGAAAGTATCAATCAGATAAGGCAAATAGTCTTTCAACTTGCTACTATACAGGTCCTTTCACAGTTATCACACATTACTTGCAAACATCCTCCAAACCACTTCTTACAGCTCACAACTCCACACCCTGCTGGATTCGGTGTCAGTTCCTAAGAGCTGGCAATGACACTGGCAGCAGTTCTGAGGGTTAACTCTTGCTGGCAAAAACGTCTGCCCTGTAAATTCATGTTCCAAGTACACTTGGAAGCCTGAGCAATGCTCATACATCTGACAGCAATTTGCACAGTTTACTTTGGATAGCAAAACCCCCGTGCAGTACTCTTTTAAATTAGAGACAACATCACATCTCTAGATATTTGGGGGACTGGGTGCATAAAACACATTATAAATCAACACTTTATCAGGCACAGAGGTATGAATTTCCACAGAAGCCTTGGGCCTTGCTCCACTGGCTACTTTCCTGGCTGGGGCCCAGCTCTACTGGCAATGGGGAGTAACAGGCAGTGGGCTGTTCAAAGGGCTGGCTCCACTGCATGGCAACAGGTGAAACCAGGAGCTTTTATCAAAGCACTTGGGCAAAAATTTTACTTAAAAACACACTTTAGGTTTGCTGAATCTGTACTTTTAGTGACGCTTTAAGCATGTTAAGCGCTTCGAAATGCAGGGATAGACTATATCTTAACTGAGGGGAGGGGTGGCCAGGTTCACCTCGTGCTCCACAGTCCCCCTGCCTGGCCAAGACCGGGAGGGCTGTGCACAGGTACCCCTGCCCCTCTGCCTGCCTGCTGGCAACCATGGGGCAGAAGAGGAATTGAGGAAATCTTAGCACTGTTCAAAGGCAAAGGTGTGCCCCCACACCTGGGAGGCAGCTCAGCATCCTCAGCTGCAGCCGATGCACAAGCTGCCGACAGGACCTGTGCACAGCCCTGCATATGGATACAAGCAAAGGCTGTCCTAAATAAAACCTTCTTTTACCAGAGGTACTTAACAAAAGTGTGCTATAGAAAATAACTCTGTCAAGGAAAGGCAAAGAGGTGATTTCCCTGCTCTGTCTGCTCTATTCCTTCTCATAATGGCCAGACAACAGATTTTCATTTTGCACAATATTCACTTGTGCAATGTTCTGTGGTAACAGGGTAATAGAATTTCACATTCTACGACATACTTCTTCCTCTCACAAATAGAAATACCTACAATTGGGTTCATTATCAGAGTTGCATTATCTATCAGACACAATGCCATGTGAACTACAGTTCACTTCTCCCTTCCTCATTCCCACTTTCTCCTGAAGGCAGAAATACATGCCAAACATATTTAAACAAAAATCTATCTGCTTTCAAATACTTTAGATCTCAGCTGAGGTTACTGGTGCCAGAATGGGGACAATCTGTTAGTGGATATTCTGTTCCCATTTGATACAAAAGTTGATTCTTGATAAACTCTTCTGCCTGTTGCCCCAGTACAAATGAAAAGCAGTGAGCTGAGTGACTTTTATAATGGGTAACTTGAGTGTGATTTGGTAAAAAACCGCAAATCTGATATTTTTCTTCAAGTTTGTGAATGGAACAGGTGCCAATTCCCCATCTCACTGAGTGAACGATGTCCATTCCTGACAAACTTTTCCTGGCTGTTTCCTCCCTCCCCAAAAGCAGAGCTGTGTCCATGGATTACACCCATCTCACTCCAGGTTTACCCTAAAATACTCGACACACACCGAAGCAGCTGTACGTGTCTGCAGAATCACAGACTCCAGTGCTGCAAGAGGTACTGGCCCCACGGGCAAAAGCGCTGGGAGAACTTAATCTGCCCTGCAGGACTTCAAGGTGTCTTTCTGGAAGGTTTAGAAGAGGGGATGATGGTGGTGGTGGCCTGGGAGGTGGAGAAGCGGCACGGGGATCATCATGGGGGCTGCACTTGAGGGACCACTTCCTCCAGGCACAGCCCTCCTGCCCGCTCCCTTGCACCCACCACATCCCTTTGTCCCTGGACACCACTGACCACTTGGCCATCTGTGTCCCTACGGAGCCAGTGAGGTAATCCAGCAGTGAGCCATTCCCGACCACGCTCCCTCGACCCACTGATTGAAATTCAGAGCACAGACAGATAATCGGGTCAAGCCCCAAAAAAGAGCGCTTTGGGCTCATGTGTCACAAATCAGTCTGGTCCCTTCAAACAGCACACCAGATTAGAACAAGTACCCGAACAAACCAGAGCGGAAAACCCGCCGCTCTCTAAAGCTGGTTTCTAAAGCCCTAACAAATCGCTCCATCTTTCACTCATTTAAACTTTCCAAATGAGGGTCAATACGGTCCCCAAGCATCCAAATGCTAATGCGCTTAAGTGCGCTTAAGCAGCTTTCCAGAGTGAATGGGCCAAAGAAGGGCTCGAAAAGACACGGCAGAGTTACTGTCACTGTCAAAAAGTCATTGTAGCCACCCCCAGAGTGGTTGCAATTCAACAAATTCATGATTTCTGTCTCTTAAAGGCATCTGCTTGAGAACACTTTTTTCCCTGAGCTGCTTTATCTCCCAACTTCAGGCTGGCTCCAAAAGAAAAACCCCTCGATCGACTCTTGAGAACTGATACAGAGAAAGGACCCACATACCTTATTGCTTTCAAATTTCACACGCACAAGAAGTTACCTTATTCACAGACAAAAGTGATTGGGCAAAGGTTCATTTCTTATACAAGCCGGTGCACTCCTTTTTTCCTCCTCCTTTCAATTTCTACACAGTCGTAGTCACCCAAGCAGAAAACTTTAAGGACCATGTGCCTTTTTAGGCAAGTCTGCTTATGAAGGGGGTTTTTGTTGCTAGCAAAGAAAATAAAAATGCTATAAAAACCCAGTGTTCCTTGCTGGGTATTCCCTCAAAGGTACTCTTTTACAAGGGCAGAAGAGAGGAAATCAGATATCAAAACTCTTCATAACTGATTTTTTTTTTTTTTTAGTCTTTTTTTCTTCAGAAATAAGATTTGGTTAAAAAGCTTGCAGGAGAGCTGCATTCAGAGCTGAGACAGCCTTTCCCTAGCAAACACAGCCTGGTCTCATTCCTGTTTTCCCATACTCCACACAGGTAGATGCTTTGTAGTACTTTTACAATAATGCTTTGTGATAATTTACGTGTACTGAAAAACATAGCAACAACTGCCCTGACAATGGCCTTGGGATGTAGCAGTGACGTCTTGTTAAGCAAAGCTAGGAGGGAACGTATTTTATATTGACAAGAGACAAACCAAAATTTCTTCTAAACTTGGCAATCCTCAGAAATGGAAAGCTTGTTGATTTCCACATAACACACCTTCAAAATACATCTGCTCCCCTACACACACCACGCAGCCAAGTGTTTCAGACTGCATTTCTGCATACCTACAGTAAAAGGAATACAGACATTAAAACCATTGTGGTTTATAAAGCGCATAACAGTCTATAACATATTTTATGTTGTGTTTGTATGGGAGCATTGTGAGCAGATGTGGACTGCACTGCTACTTCCTCCTTGGCTGAAAACTGCAGCTGATTTTTCATTGATTTCACACTTCTGATTACTGAACAGCCTTGAGACTCTGAGTCCACCTCCTGATGTGTGATCTGAGTTATTACATGCTTGCAAGTACTTCAACAATTTTTTTGTTGAACCCCCCAAAACATGGTATCCAAGCACTCATCCTGTGCTATGGGCACCTGTCCACTGATGTTAAAGACGTGTATTATTTTTCCTAATTATTTGAATACTTTTTTCAGGACTTACTATTACTTTGAATCCTTATGAAAAAAAAGGAAAAGAAAGTAGAAAATATGCATTGCCCTTTTGTAATTAAGAAAGTTCAACAGTAGTTGCCATTGCAATTTGCAGTGAGCTCCACAGATTGACACAGACGTGTTTGTGGGTGTGAGTGCCAGGAGAGAAGTGCAGAGTCTGAAGACTTCTATCAGGAGCCAGGTGAAATAAGGTGTTGAGCACATCAGCAACCAAACCAATTAAATTTAAGATATTTCATTTTATTCCTGCTACATACTCTGTGGGTTCTGGCAGGACAGAAAAGACAGATGTGCATGTATCATCTGATTATGACAGTGAAATACTTCTTCTGAAATGCCTCTCAAGACTCAAAATCAATCTGAGACTCATTAAATTTTGATAATCAAATGCTTTTTTTATTATTATCTAGATGCAAATTGCATTTGAAATAATCAGCAAGGTAGACGATTTGCAACTTTGGGAATAACAGGAATGTGTCTTGTTTGGCTTCTCCTTTCCTCTGAGGGGCTGATATGATTTCCTGGATATTGGGAATACACTCACAGTAAATTCATCAAATCACATGATGTAAGAGAAATAAAATTTGCAAGTGAGAAAAACAAAGTTAAATGTAACTTTCTGAGTCAATGGCAGCTGTGCATCTAGCTACAGGGCAGGTAACATTGTGCTTTTCAAGCTCTACTTGCCATTGAAATGGAGCCTTATTGTAGCTGATTTTTCAGAGCCGTGCAGAGGTTTTTGGCCTCCCATCTGCTGCAAACATCAGGGGCATCACAAGGCTCAGTCCTCCAGGGTGCAGCAATCAAACCCTGAGAGGACAGATATTTCTATTGCAAAAATATCTTGTGGACTATATATTAACTTGTGTTAACTTTGATTGTGTGCAAATAACAACAATGTCCCAGAGCAGTTACTACACTTGTAATACTAAATCCCAGGAGCAGGAATTGAACTTGGCAGTGACATAAATATTACTCAAATAAAGAACAAATACAGGGAAGTATTAATGAGAAGCCACTTAAGTATCAATATGGAACATTACTTTCTCTTTGGATGTTCCTAGAGGAGTCAGCTCATGCTCAGGGGTACAGAGGTGACGGAGGAGCCAGGTGGAAGGAGAGCAGGAGACTGCGCAGCTTGTCTTCCCTGTGCATGGTCCCCCTCTGAGGGCACATCACTGCCCACAGCATGACCCTGCTGCCTGGACCATGTCAGGATTTAAGCTCACGAGCAGATTGCAGCAGCACCAGTGAGAGCCCAGTACAGGAGCCACCCAGGACCTAAGGCATCACTCCGGTCGCCTCCACATGGTCCTCCTGCTCATCTGTGGCACAGGAATATTCTGGGATGTTTTAAAATATCTCTTTGGGTGGTGTGCGTGACTGAAAAAGCTCAGCAACAAAACACTATCCTCATGACTCAATTGTCCCAAAGATCTCCTGCCGCCTTATAATAAGTGATCCCCTGGAAACAGCTTGCCTTTCTTTGGTCTCAATTTCACATCAGCTGCACTAAGTTAATTGTAAAATACATTTTTCGGCCCAGACACGGAGATAATTCATGACAAGGTTATCACAGTTTGTCACCAGGCAATGCCAAACTGTGTCCATTCACTTTTCAGGCACTGTGCTGAGTGACCCGAGTCCAGGTAACAGCATGGCTGCAGTCCGGTGGCTTGGCAAACCTGTGGTCAGGGATAGTCATCTGCTCTGGCACTGCCAAAGCACCATCCTGCTCCCACAGCCTCACCACCCTTGGCTGCGATGGCTGCGATTCCCATGTGTGCTTGCTCAGGAGGCAGCAGGGCTGGGGTTCCCACAGCACGTCACTGCAGATCCAGCCTGGGCAGGGAAGGGCACCAGAGCAGCCAGTCCAGTGCTGGAATGGCTGGCCAGGTGCTGGAATGGCCGGGCTGGTGCTGGAATGGCTGGCCAGGTGCTGGAATGGCCAGCCTGGTGCTGGAATGGCTGGCCAGGTGCTGGAATGGCCAGCCTGGTGCTGGAATGGCTGGCCAGGTGCTGGAATGGCCAGCCTGGTGCTGGAATGGCTGGCTCAGTGCTGGAATGGCTGACCAGGTGCTGGAATGGCCAGCCTGGTGCTGGAATGGCTGGCTCAGTGCTGGAATGGCTGACCAGGTGCTGGAATGGCTGGACAGGTGATATGTATCAGTGGCACAGCTTGCCCTTTCCAGGTCTGGAAGGAGCCCTGAGGACCCTGACATGGCCCCTGGCCTCAGCATCTTTGCTCTGTGCCAACAGCTGGTGGCAATGACAACTCCCTTTTTAATTCTTTTCTTCAGAAAAGAATCTGAATTAAGTCCAAAAGGCCTCTGCCTTTGATTCTCCAAGACTGCAGATCAAGCTAGAACTCCTTTTTCATCACACATATTCACCTGCATGCTGATGACCTCCTCATTTTCTCTCTCTGGCTCTCTGGTCAGGTTGCACATCTTTTTGTACTCTCTCATTTCCTTTTCCTGACTATGATACCCAGTCTGGGTTTAACAAAGCATCCACACAGTGATTCGCAAACAATTTACCATGAGCTATCTGGCACCAGTGTGAATCAGGACATGGAACTGTGTGGGGTCTCTGCGGGCAAAGGTAAATGGCTCCTCTGCCCCCTTTTTAAGGTCCTAGTTGAAATTCACTTGCTGACATTGATAATACACATCCAGAGCCTTACAAGATCTGGAACTTGGAAGTAGTCTGCTAGAAAAATTCCTTCCCTCCTTTCCATCCCTCTAATCATTTTGCATCACTCCTGGGGGAGTTTTCAAAGACAATTATTTGCTTTTTCATAATGACAGGAACTGGAATAGTCCAAATGTTCCGAGGGAAACCCTCTGCATATATGCAATACATACTGCCTTGTCCCATTAGGTGTGAACCTCTTCAGATTTACTTAGACATTCCATTATTTCTCTTTCATTATTTTTTCTGCTTCGGCCATGCAGCAATACCAGCTTGAAAAATTCCTTGGAAACCTTCAGAGCACTTACACTTTTTCACTCCAGCTGACCAAGCAGAGGACTGGGTGTATTGTTTCTGTTCAGCAAAGACTTTGATGAAGCACACAGAATCTGTGATGTAAATCTGTTTCTGTAGAAAAACATAAAATCCCCTGTTCTCCTGAATTCAGGAGGAATGAAATAAGAGGCAGCTTCTCTCCTTATAGCTAAGCTTGCTTTTATCTAACTTGCAGACTAAGAAGCTCTATTTCTTTTCATTTTAAAAGCAAAACAGCCTGTGAACCCCATCTGCTCCCATGTGCCTTGCAATTGCCTTTGTTTTGAGCAGTACCATTTGCCTGTGTTTCGGCTGATGGTGTTCCTGTTTCTGCTGCCTCCAAATGTCATGGTTTCTTACAGCTGTAAGAAATGAAACAGAAAATGGGAGCAGTAACACTGAATAGTAAAAATTTAAGTCAGCGCCTAAGAAAACTCTTTGGTGCTTCTTAACTCACTTTCAGCACTGCAGGTTTCCAGGCAACTGCAGTCTGTCAGCCTCATCCTCCTGAACCCTTGCAAGGAGTCCTGACACAGCACACGGGGACGGTGGGTGCAGTCAGCCCCCTGCTTCCATCTGACCTCAGTGCAGCCTCGGAAACACTCCCAACCAGCAGGATTAAAGTCCTTTAAATTAATGGAGAGTTATGTACAAGATCAAGGGTGTGACACAGCTCAAGATCAAGGCTTTACCTCTGGAGAGTGTGACCCTTTGGCTCCCACAAAGCAGACTCCCAGCAGCAGGTATCATCAAGAGGTGACTTTTAAAACATGAAATGTTGGGCAATTCTGAAATCAAACCACCTATGTACCTAAAATCTAGATGCCTTTATGCAGCCACTGAATACTTTCAATCACAAAATTAGAAATATAAAGAAGTACAAAACTTTCTTCTTCTTCCCATTATGCAAAACAGCAAAAAAAATAATAATAAAAAAAAATTAGTCCCTTAAACAAAGATGGAATTGAGATGTGGAACAAGAAATGTGGACTTGCATGAGGCATGAGTGCACTGTGGGCTGCCAGCAGCTCAGGTCTGGGCTCTTGCTAAGCCTCAGCACAACTGTGGGATGGATGAATGTCCTCAAGGAAGGACATGTGCCATGCAGGTCATCAGCTGGTCACAACCATACACAGCAAAGTGGGAGAGATGCCCATGTTCTTCCAGTTTCCTGTCTATGGGAAAAAAAGCACCCCTCCTCCAAGTTTCCTTTTTAAGGAAACAAACATGAAGAGGAAACTAATTTCCAGCTCTCTGTTTTTCAGACCTGAACAAGTTTGGAATGCAAAATTCACTGTGTTGATAACTGAAAGAAGCTGTTATGGTGTTATGGTAAGAGAAAAATCTGGCTGACCAGGTGATGCCTTGCTGGTGCGGCACGTGTAGCATTTCCTTCCTTTATTTTCCCCTTTTTCCCCCATTTGTCCAGCCTCTCTGACTTGTCTCCTTTTCATCCTGCCATATCTCATTCATTTCCCATCAATGTACTCCCTGTCTGGTTCCACATCATTTGCTCCTCTGTTCACTTTTGAAATGGAATATGAGTCCAGCAGCCTGTAAGTTCAAATAATACTTTTCAGCTAGTTATGTTCAAATAGCTCAGAGAGCCATGAGGTGGGATTGCTGAATTGTCTCTCTCCCATCACTGTGGTCATGAAGGTGCCAAGTACCTGGCTGTGGCAGCACCCTGACCCCTCTGAGCAGCAGGGCTGTCCCTAGGCACACTGCCCACCAGGTTCTTCAACAAGACCCAAACCATCACGGAGTTCACCCACTTCCAGGAGCCTTTATTCACACATTAATGTTTTTAGATAAAATAAATAAAGGATATCTTCGTAAAATATTGTGCAAGGTGTGGACCCAAGGTTTGCTGTATACTCCCCAGTGAAGGGTAAGATGGACAGACAGGTCAGCATGTGCACACACTCCACACTCAGTAACGACTGGCAACACATAGAAACAGCTGTGGAGTAACACGGCATGGAGAGAGGAAACAGGGTGGCATATTCTATGTACCAGCTCTCTTCACAACCCTGGTAAGGCAGTTCTGCATCCCCTCTGGTGTGGTTTGAGATGGTGTGAGAAGGAGGGGTTGTGCAGCACTGCAATGTTCAGGACTGCCCAGGACACGGTTTCCACTGAGAGGTCCAAAGCTCAGCTGCTGACAACCAACAGCCCTCAGCCAATTACAGAGACACAGCTGATCACAGATAGAAAGACTTGGAGGAACAGCAACTTCACAGCACTGGCTGGGTATCCAGAAGGATTTAACCCTGCAATGGGTGCTGATCCCTGGCTCATCTGGCCCCACTGGGTGTCAGAGAGCACCACTGGACAGAAAGCTGTGCCCGAAGTGTGGTTACCAGGGCCCTCCTGCTTGTAAGGACCAGTGACCCTCCAGAGGGGATGGGAACAACCAGAAGGTCCATTCTACAGAGTTTCTGAAACAGAGATGGCATTTTTTTTCCTTAAAGCAAATCACAATTCAAACATGTTGAGAAACAGAAAAGAAATAGAGAGCTCCCAATTATGTCAAGAGAGGGAAAAATGCGATTTCAGAAGTGTTAACGCAGCATCACTTCGAGCTCACAGCTGGGGCTGGCTGCTGAAGTGCTATTCTTTCTGCTGTATCTTTAAGTCCCGTTAAATTCATTTGCCACTTGATCGAAAGCCAACAGGCTACAAATCTCCCAAGCCCCTCTTGCGCTGAATAGTGACAGGAGGATTCTGTTCGGCTGTCAGGAAACATTTGTGCGCGGCTCTGTCCGCAGTCATACACACCCCTTTAACTCATCTGCCTCCCTATTCTCCACAGCCTGGGACGACAAATTGCTCACTGTGGCTCCCTTTCAGAGGCAGCACAGCGCGCAAAGAATCATGACTGAGCAGAAACACAAGGAACAGGCACATAAAAATTCATCACTTTGGCCTCCTGACCTCTTGCCACTGGATTTGGCAAACCTCGTCTCAAAAAGTAGCACCAAGGGAGAGCTAAGCAGAGCGGCTGAGTGAAATTACTGACAAAAAATATCTTGGACACAGGAAAACCCCACCAGATGCTTCATTGTCTTTGCTGAGAAGTGGTGCTGAAAAAGGGGGTGATCTACCACATGGCATATTGGGTGGAATAAGTAGTGCCATTGTTTCAGGGCAGCTCTGTCACTTTACTGACCGCAATACAAAGAGGTGTAAAGCAAGATTTAATCCTGACTTTTTAGTCAGCAGATTAAAACCAATCATGCCAGATGTCCACAAGACTGTTTAACATACAGAAAGCTTTTTCATATGCTACAAAAAAGTGAAAGCTGTAATAACTTCTTCTTTATTTCCTCTAGAGAGGCCTTTTTCACTCACTTTGAGTCAGAAAAAAGGGAGATGTTGTAATGGATTTTAAGGTGTGCTATTAATTTTTACTCTAGGCTTTGCTCTTTTCCCTTTTGAGACAAAGCCAAACAAAGTAGATTCTCTTACCCATCCAAAATCAGACAGGTATGCCAATGAAAACTGCTGGTATAAAAAAGTTCCGATTTCAAAAACAATTTACACCCACTAAGACCAGAAATGGATGTTATCAGCGATGTTAAAGTTCCTCTCCATAATACTCAAAGCAGTGCAAGACATGAAGACAGTGCTGGTGATGTTGAGAAAGATATAGATTATCCTTTTGCCCCCAGACTGGAACTGTGCTGGTGTGACTTTGTGCCCAGGCACGTCCCCACACCTGGTCTGAGGACGTGCCTGCCCGGAGCAGGAGCACAGGGACACACGGCAGCCTTGGCAGCCCTGGCTGTCAGGAACCTCTCAGGGCTGGCGCTCCAGGGGCAGGTCCCCTCCGTGCCACTGGACGTGGGCTGGCAGGCAATGGCACCTCCACAGCCACTCCTGCAGCAGGACCCAGAAAGAACCCTGACTAAGGTCACCGCAAGTTAAACATGAGTGCTCATAAGTGATATTCCTATTTAAAACACTCACAGAGTGCTCTTTTTTAAACTCACCTACACAACTGCTACACATTTGGCAGTGTTGCTGCTTTTCCTTTTTCTATTTATAAACAAATTAATATCCAAAGAACTATCATAAAGGACATAAATTCAACAATTATTGTACTTTCAAAACCTGTTTAGCAATTTTTTCTGCTATACTACCGAAGTGGAAAGAAGTCTGCATATTAGTGCCCTGCCCTGAATTTCCACAGTCAAGAAAGCTGATAAATTCAACAAAACTCAAAATGTATATTTGGTTTCTCATATTAAATTGCAAATAATTTACGCATTTAAGAAAAATAATTGAATTCTCTTTGGACTAAAGCGATAGAAAAAAATACACCTCCTTAAAATTCCAGTATTAGACTGACTTGTGTCACATATATCGTTTAGGAATTCAGAAGTCATATGGCAGCAAAAGAATGTCTTGCTTGACATCCCTTATTTATCAGTTGCTCGGAAAAAGTACAACTGACATATTTCATTTGTTTCCTTGTCATGTGCTTTAACAAAATCCTCATTACAAGATTCCAAAATAAAAGCAACCAGCACTGTTAAACGATTTCCTTCACTTCATACCTGGTGGAAACCTAAGCAAAAAGTTAAAATAAACTAAACAGACTAGCAAGGCACGGCCTTAGCTCTGCTGACACTAAGTTAGAGACAGGCACAGCTTTTTCCTGGCTGCTTAGTCCTTTCAGAGAACACCTGTAAGACACGTGTAGCTCTTCCTGCTGTGTCCCTGCAGGAGGGGAGGACAGTGCTGAGCTGCCCAAGCCAGCTGTGTGTGAGCACAGCTCTTCCCTCCTGCCACACCTGGAACGCTCTGCATTCTTCCAAACCAGGGGGCCACCTCTGGAACTCATGTCAGACAAAGGGCTATGTGTGTTTAGGCTGACCATGGTCTGCAACACCATAAACCACAGCTACAGTTACACCGATAGTACCATGCTTCCTTCCTGAAAAATGGGTTTTATTAGGTTAATTAAGCTGCACTACTTGTCTTTTTATCATCATCCTCCTTACTGCATTCCTTGCAGGTCTGGTGTCACACAACTTAATGATTCTGTGATTCTATACTGAGTCAGACCTCCAGTACTGCTTCTCTTTTCCCCAGTGCATTATGATGGCTGAAAGGTGCAAAGCAGTGGCTTTAAATCTTCCGGCCCCTCACTCTTCTACTGAAGGACATGGGCAGGCAGCACAATGAAGATGATGGCATTTTCTGTGTAATAACAATGTCCAACTGGAGACTCTCAAACTACCTAAGAGGAATAACTCCACTAAGTGTAAATCTGACTGAGAGATTTATGCCAGTTAAACACTTATTTCACCACTACTTATTTCACCTTAGAATTTGCACAATTTTGAAATTACAATTCTACTCCCACTTCTGAATTTCTTCAATCAAGTGTTGTGGGTGGCCCTAAAGATACATTTTACCAATTTTTCATGCCCATCCCTCGAAATGTGACCCTGCTCCTGTGCTTTTATCTCTCTGACAACTTCACACAGGAAAACATGGAGCCCCTCTGATAGCATGAAATCGGAAACAATAGCCTCTGGAAACAAAGGGGAGGAGGGAGGCAGGATACAGCCCAGGTCCTGGCTGATTTTAGGCACAAACAGATGTTCATAGGACTTGATACCCCGAGTAAGCTGAAAGGAAAACTTGTAAAAGAAATGGACCTTAAAAACAATGTATTGAAGAGCTTTAAATAAAGGCAAAGGGAAAGCAATATGGCTTTCACTGATGAATCTCAGCAAAGAAAACCAAAGTGGCACCATGAATTTCAATGATGCATTTTTCTTTCTCAGTGAACTCTACAGCTCATTTTGAAATCTCCAAATTGCTCAAATCTCAACTTAGTTTACAAGTCTCCCATAGCCATTAAAAGATTACAATACAGGCATTTCTATTTCTCGTAACTAATCACCAGAGCTGGGAACACCCAGTGAAGCCCTGAAATATAGGCTAATGCCATTATTTTAAAAGCTGCTTATAGCTCAACAAAGAGGAATATGCTGAAAGAATCTTGATTGGAAAAAATCTTAGACTAGCTGTTGGAACAAATTATGTTCAATCTCCTGCTCTTTTCATGTGCACTATTTCAGATTCAAAAAGCCCCATGGAAAGAATCCCTGAAACGCTGTCCTGAATTGGACCCGGGTTCTGTTTCACAAAAGCCAAAACGCACCATTTACAAATGAAACAAAGTGTGGAATCACTCCTCCGACTGAAGTTTCTGCTTTTGTGATTAAAACTTTCTTCCTCTCTCTTGAAGAGCCTGCCATCCAAAAGGCCCCATGCCATGCTCCAATGCACAAAATACATGGATTCATTACAGGAGAAAAAAAATCCCTGAAAAATTTGGCACAAAGGCGGGTGCATAGCTTAAGTCCTGTTTAGGGTAGCCCTCACTTGAACTCCACTAATTTGCATAGATTTTACCTATTGATTGTCTCTATCAGGGATGCAGTGGATGGCTAAAAGGAATGTTCCATCAGCAGCTTGTGGTCAGGTGCAGATTTAACTTGGTAATTACTAGCAACAGTGAAATGCACACAGTAAAGAAATAAGTGGTATCTTCCTTCCCCAGCATCAAACTCAGTAGAAATTATATTAATGACAAGAAAAGCTGAGACCAAAGTCTGCTCTCTTATCTAAGTCTGCTCAGGAAGCTTTAAGAACTCCCAAGGCAAAGCTCCAGCCAGAAGTGACTGTGCATTTGCACTGTCTAATCATACACAGCAGACCATACATTGCACCAGTCTCCTCCTGAACTGAAGCAAATGGCACCTCTTTGACTAAAACTTGCTTGCAGAAAGGCTTGACCTCTTGGTAAGACACGGGACACTCACCAATTCCTCTGGCAGCTGCTCCAGCAACAGAAGCTCTTATTAATCACTCTTGTGGCTAATTTCCCATGCATGACTTTTCATTTTAAATTGTCTGTTAGTGGCTTCTAAACATCACTTAGCCATAGAAGGAAGTGGGACACTGCTGTGAACACAGGAGAGGTGAGACCGCAGCCTTCTGACTGCACACTCCCAGCAAACGCTGTGC
Source organism: Grallaria varia (assembly GCA_013396735.1). Classification (NCBI taxonomy): domain Eukaryota; kingdom Metazoa; phylum Chordata; class Aves; order Passeriformes; family Formicariidae; genus Grallaria; species Grallaria varia. Next base: position 163,770 of record VWZG01006613.1, read on the forward strand.
TGAACAGCCAGGGTGCCTGAGCTAACCCGAGTGCAGTCTAAGGAAGCCGGGCTCAGCACACCCAGCCCTCTGAGCTCTGAAGGAGACTGCTCCTTGGCACCCAGACCTGGCCTAGGGTCTGTGTAAGAGGACACAGGGCCTTGCTCTCTCTCCTGTCACACCAAACTATGACTTTGCCATACACACAGTGGAGGTGTGCAATGGATTTCAACACACCAGCTCAGCAGACACATGCAAAACCAAATTCACAATTAAAAAAAACATACCTAAAGATGCCTGACTGATATTGCCATGCCATTACCATAGGAGCTGAGCTTGTGCTGCTGGCCCTCAGTGTCTCCCACTGCTGTGCCAGTGACCCCTCGGTGCTCCTGCCTGTGCAACACAGCCCAGCGCAAACTTAAACAATGATGTTCTCAAAACTTGTCTTGCCATCACTTGATTTCACTTCACCACTTTCATCCAAACTGCTAATCTCACAACAAACTGCCTCGTTCAAGCAAGTTTTGTGGCTGCATTATATATCAATTCTTTTCTCACTACGAACTCCTCCATCAGTTTACCTGAAAAGAATGTCAAGCTAACAAGCCTTTAGCTAATGAGAACCTTGCTCAGTGCTTCCCTCCTTTCCTTTCCCTTAACTCCAGGAACAAATCTATCCCTCTTCTAGCATTCTGCAATGTCCCAGGTACTCCAGTTTGTTCTAAACCATCTTTAAAGACTGTTGGCCACAGATGGGCAATTACAATTGGCTAGTCTTACTGCTTAAATTCCTTCTGACTGTGACTGATCTAATGGTCAGGAAACACCACCCAGGCATTTGTGGCTCAAAGCTTTCTTTCTTTTTTAAATTACAAATTATAAAGTATGTCAAGTTAAAGAGATTTCCAGTCAGGGAAAACATTAATGATTTTTCTACTACCAGATGTGAGCAGAGCTCTCGAACATTTCACTTGGATACAATATTGACCCTCTTGCAAAATTCAGCACTTGCTAAAACTGCAAAAATAAAAGACAGAAATGAAAAATAAACCTTGCTGGCTCATCAATGACATTTACAAGCGGGGTAATACTGGAAAGAGTTACTCTTGATAAGCTTTCCACACCTAATGAAAAGAGGTTCTCCTATCTATGTAGTGGATACTCACTACTCATTATCTGGACTTTTTAACTGTCATCAGATATTTCAGAGTGAGAAAACCAAGACAGACTAAGCTTCTGAATGGCACTGAAAGAATGCTTTTACTGCATGACTGCTACTAAGGTAGTTTTACTTGTCATTGCAGTACTGAACTATAAGAATATGATTTCAGAACTGTATGAACTGTTTGCACTAACTGACATGTTTTACTCCACAAAGGACATCCTTTAACTTCTCAGAACTATACTCACTGTGCACGAAATTCAGCTGCCAGCATTAAAGGATTTTATAATTACCATTACAAAACCACAATAAATTAGAACACAGAGCTGCTCAGTTAAAAGAAATGTAATGCACAGGTTTTGATGCAAGTTCCATTTAGTTGTAGAGACACTATCAAAGGTGAGAACAATGCTAATGGTAACAGCCTACATATATCCATCTGTACTAACCAGTGTATGCTCATGGGTGAAAAAAACTGTGAAAGTTACTGGCAAAAAATCAACTGAAACAGCCAACTGTATAGAAATCATTGGCAGAAATTGGTTTTCGTATCAATGGTCAAAGGTTTCACTGGAAATTCTGACAGCAAGGTATCAACGCCAGCTGTTTGCTGGAGCACACACAGTATGCAGCATCAGGCAGCAGTTCCAGCCCTCTGCAGAGTCTGACTACAATAGAATTACAGCCTTAATTTTGTCTACCCCTGCTTTTATTGTTTGTCATTGTTTCTTGGAGTTATTCTGCTGTCAATATTTGAAGAACAGAATCCTGTCTGGATATTGATTTTCTAAAGACTTTGAATCATTGCCTTCATAATGCATATATTTTAAGGCAAGTGCATGCAAAAGGTGGAGGTGAAGCTGCTTATTGAATTAAATCAATACAAGACACCATGCTGGCAATTATCATCTAGTATTCATTTTATATAATGTAAAATACCTGGCAGACAGAAGAAAAACAAATTTCCATCCCACTTTGGCAATCTTTAATTTAAATCTCATGTATACTCTGGACCTTTGGCTTGCTGAAGTTCAGCTGTTGTCACTCAAGCATTTAGCACACACTGGACTCTGCTCTGAAGATGGTGTGGCACACAGCCACCTCCTGTGACACTCCCATGGCTCCCACTAAAGGGAAGACACAGAGAGCAGTGCAGCTGCAGTCTGGAGATGCTTCTCCAAGGGCAGCTCAGGGGCTGCACTGAGGGGACTTCATGACGAAAAAACCCCAAAATGACAGTGAGGGAGAAATAAGGGATCCACACCAAAGTCCAACTCAATGCAGGTTATGATTGTGTTCTGCAAGCTTAATGACAATACTACAGTTACACTGCACTCAGCTCAAAACAAACAATTAAATCTGGGAATTTTCAGGGAAGCATTAGGGTTGCATCAATAAAGGTAATCTAGAAACAGCAGTATAGAAACACATGATTTCCATAAAGAATTCACTCAGTGTACGTATTTCTTTGCTGTCCCTAGGGGAGGTGGGGGATCTGAGTGCTTCATGGAAACCTTGCCAGAAGACGGTGAGGACTGGAGTTGGATGGAACCAGCAGCAATGTTCTGTAATCCCCTCTGGAGGCTGGAGAGCAAGCCAACAGCCTCTGCCCATATGAGAGCTATCTACTGTGCTCCAGAGCACACAGGGTGTGTGAGGGCTGGACAGGAGATGATGGGAACTGTCCTACAGCCCCTGAGCAGCCCCCCTGCACTGAACTGCGTGGGCAGGCTGAGCACCGGCCCGTGTTCTGGCAGCTCTGCCTGGCAGGGCCGAGAAGCTGTGCTTCTCTCAGAGCTCAGGGACAGCTCTGTCCTCCAGGAGGCTGATTTCCCCCCTTTTCTCGTAGGAAAGCAGCAGAGGCTGAGCACATCCTTCAGTGACACCGAGGTGTGTCAGCACGCTGCCTCTTCCCACCGCCCCTGCATGGAATGGGCAGTGCTGGGATGGGGAGTGTTGGGATGGGGAGCGTTGGGATGGGGAGTGTTGGGATGGGGAGTGTTGGGATGGGGAGCACTGGGATGGGGAGCATTGGGATGGGGAGTGTTGGGATGGGGAGTGTTGGGATGGGGAGCACTGGGATGGGGAGCATTGGGATGGGGAGTGTTGGGATGGGGAGTGTTGGGATGGGGAGCACTGGGATGGGGAGCATTGGGATGGGGAGTGTTGGGATGGGGAGTGTTGGGATGGNGATGGGGAGCGTTGGGATGGGGAGCGCTGGGATGGGGAGTGTTGGGATGGGGAGTGTTGGGATGGGGAGTGTTGGGATGGGGAGCACCACCTGCAGCAGTGTGTGCCAGGAAGGGGTACCCCCACTCAAGGCATTCTGTGTGCCCTGAACAAGTCCTGGCCTACTCCACAGTCTTTTTCCCCACCTTGGAGGAACAGTTTCCAAGGAGTACAAGGGAGCTGACCCCACAAACAGTTTTTGGGATCCCAAGAGTGCAATCACAGAGGCTGAACTTAGAATCTGCTCCTACCAGAGGGCTGTCTCATGTATATTGTGTATTTTTCAACCTCTATCAGAAACTGCCATTTAACTGTTAGTATTTATTTCTCCCCCTGAAAGGGCAAATTACAAAGGACTGTGGAAAGTCAGCCACAAAGGAAATAACAAAAGCCAGAAGAAGCCAGATGAATCAAGACTTTGCAGAAAGATCGACATGGGTAATACACCTCGTTCTTGCAGAGGAAGACACCATGAAGGAATATGATAATTTTCAAGGATTCTATTGGCATACTCTTAACTCATGAAAGAAAAAAAATCTATTCTATGATTGCTGAGAATAACATCAGACTGTATAGGTCAAAAATTGACTGACATCACTCTGGACAGGCATTATTGAGACACACAAAGAAGCTGTTGTGCCTTTAAGCTTATGGTACATTGCAACGCAGTAAATGAAAAGCCACTATTATGAGGGGATGTTTATGTCAGTATCTGAAACAAATCTTCTTTTTACTAGGATAATACTGTCTTAAATTGTTAACTGTTGATCAGATAAACAACATGTGATAAAGATCCTATAATCTCTTTTCATACAATTGTTTTTAACCCCTTAATGGCTTTGCATATTAAAATATCCCACACTAATGAGCCTTGTGAAAGTTCCTAAGAGCTGTAAATGACATCCTAATAGAGTTCTTGTGCAAGCAGTAATACAAGAATTCAGGATTAGATTTTAAATAACATGGAGATTAGAGGTTAAAATTTTCACGAGAGATAAAGTCTCAGTCACTACCAGAACTCACATCCCACCCCCTTCCCACTCTTTTGGCCTCTGTGTGAGAAGGAACTAATCTGGTCTCCCTGGTCAGGCCGCAGACTGAAGAGATGCTTCACACAGAGAGGGGAACCTCTTTGTGGTACCTCCTGTGCTATGAAAAGATGCCCCATTTCTCAGAGGCGACATACGCAAGCTGTTCTGCCAGTGGCTCTTCACTCCTTCAGCAGGAGAACGGTCCCACCATCACCTCAATCCCTGTTCATACAGACCCCTACAGCCCACCCTCCAGCTAAAAATATCCTCCATTACAAAGTGCCTACCTTAGGCTAAAATAATCCATAAAGTTCACAATGAGTGTAACTGAGGGGCCTGGGCAAGGGGAAGTGTACAACTGCTCCTGAGCCCTCCAGCTCTCCACGGTGGCTGGAGCCCCTTTACTTGACCTTGGAACACCTGTGGGAGGAAGGGTGGGACTCAACCTGTTAGCTCCTCCTTCCAGCTGCTGGTTCACTCACAGGAGGAAGAGAAAATCTTGAAAGGTCTCTGCTGAACAGATACTGTATGACTGCACAAAGGAAGCTTTTCAGAATTAAAAAAAAATTATCCCTCTTTCCTAGGAGAGGGAGCAACCCAAAAGTTATAGCAACTATTACAGCTGATTTGAGATGCCATTTTGCATATTTTGCTTTGAAATGTCAAATTCTCATCTCAAATTTGGACTGGAAAAATGATACATTATGGGAAATCATATTCTGAGAAAGGCAGAATCACTGTCTGAATTATCAGTACGATTAAAGACAGATTTGGGGATACATCATGTGGACTGTAAAATCAACACTTTCTTTAATAACACACAAAATGATGAAATATAGTGGAGACCTGTATCCAACAAAAATTTTTGAGAAATTACCACTGTGTGAGTCCTCCTCAGAGGGGCCAGGGAACAGAAGCTACTGGTCTGTTTCTTACCTCTTTGCTACAGAAATAGCAAAGGAAGAGCCATGAAGGAGATAAATGTAATGAGCTGCACACGCTTATTCCATAGTGCTGAGCAGTTCAAGGTGTGATTTCTGAACTTCCTTAAAATTAATACTGATGTCTATGCCAATTTGCAGGGAAATAGGGACTTTCTGACCAGACCTATTTGCCTGTGAGGCAATGTTAGTGCTGAGAGGGCTAATGAAGGTGGAAGAAAGAGAAACAGATCAAAAATCTGTCTGTCAAAAAGCTGTGCATGTCTGTATGTGCAGGCCTGCACTGTAAGATACAACCCAACAACGTTCTGAACAGCTCTATGGCAGACATTCCACAAGAAACTGAACACAGGAGAACTTAAATACTTCCTGCAAGGGCCAATCCAATAACTGGCTGATAAGTAAGCATTCGACTGTGGAAACAGGCATTTTTATCATTTTTATGTACGTTTGAGTGGGATGGAATCAAACAGAAATAATATAGAAGTGGATTTACTGCATGACAATTACATACCTAGGAATGTGTTAAAAGAAAGGAAACAAATGAGACAGGCAAGGAACTGAGAGCTACAAAGCACACTGAAGTTAGCAGGAAGTTGCAGTGTTAGAAGAATTTGGTTCAATTACTAAATACAGCTGAAAAATTCAGTCTGGCAGGAGAATTTGTTCTGGTATGTGCTTTCTTAAAAAAAACCTGAATTGGAGGATTTCTTTGACTAAAGACTGCACATTTCACTTACTCTTTGTCAAGTCACCGGGTTTATTTCCCTTAAATTTTACTAATATTTTATTTAGAGCCCTTTGAAAAGCAAGAATGAATAAAGTTTGTAACAGGTCAAAAAGCCAAACCTCTTGAGCAACTCTATCCCTGACAACAGTATGTCTTTCTGTCCTACACTGCACCATTGAGGTACAACGTCCCACCACAAATGAGTTTTACACACTTCAGGCATCATAGTTTGTCCATTCTCCCTGAGGCCAACCCTGTCTGCCACTGTCAGTGCTCAGGAGGTGCTGCTGCAAACTTGACAGTAATGACGGAGTTTTTCTTCCATCAACACTAAATGCGCGTCCAAACTTTAATAAAAGCAAGTTTTTTTCTTTTTTAACAAAAAGTTGATCTTTGTTCCTTAGTGCACTTTGCTATGACTTTTGAGAATAAATATTTTCAGGTAATAATCTGTTAGAGGAATTTTTAAAACGTTTTAACACAGTTGCAGACACATTAGAGATTTTGTGCATTCAGTTCATCAACTCTCACTGAATTTCTGACTCCAACTCAAGAATAAAACTTGCCATTGCAACAAGAGTTGCTCATAGAGGCAGATGTGATCCTGTTCCTTGATTTTCAGAGATACCAAATTCTTTCTTCCCAATTTTGTTTTTGATAAGCAAGCAAAACATCATTCTTAATGCATGGTGGAGTTTTTTTAAAAAAACTCCTTCTGGGCTTCCATTTATGATAATGAAAATAGGTATTCACATGCTGTTAACATACTGCATGCCTTTCCTTCCCCCTCCCCTTTTCTTTTATACCATCCGTGGGTGCATTTCAAATACTAGTGCATAATTCATCCATAGATGTTAAAATTTTGTATCACAGTAACACCCAGGAATAAACTGAAATGTAAAAGGTATGCATTTTTTGCACATACATCTATGCCTTCTAAAATGACATAATTCTTAAAAAGCGTCTTTTATAGCATCTACCCAGGTGATACTGTGCCTCTGTTAAGCTGATGAGTTTCTGTGCTAGATAGACGCAAACACCCAGTCAACAGGTGGCTTTACCTAAGCACTTATTACATACTTACACTATGCATTACAATACTCCACTAAATTATCCAAATTACACCTGCTTTGGTAAAAATAACTTTGAAGTCCAGATGTTATTACTGGTTGGGTGTATCTGTGTTTTTCTAGCCCCAGATCCTGCTGTGGCATGAGCCCCCTTGCCCTGACTGAGAACAGTCACCTGCCAGTGCTTAAAGGTGGGTGTGGAATGAAGCGACTCCTGTATTCCAACTCCAACCTTTCCCACGTTCCAGGCACAAAACCATGGCCATGTCAAAAGGTTTGACAAACACATCTTGGTGTGCTTGTGAATGAGTGTATCATCCAGCAAAGGTGAACCTGCCTCCCTCAGACAGCCGAGCACTGTTACACCTGGGCAGGCTGCAGCTGATACCTCGATACGGCATCAGCATCTTATCAACCAGGAGCTGTTGTCAAGGCCATTTTTTCAGAGCCCAAAACCTCAGCCTCTGGACCTGCCAGCCCTGCAGGTAACTCTGGCTGCTTTGTTGGGAGCTCACAGGTACCCACACACCCCTGATGAAAGATCTCCCTCGCTCCCTGCCCCTGTCCCTGCTCCTTCAGGGTGTGGGGCCGGTGTCCAAACCACGCTCTCAGAGCTGCCGTGTGCCCTCGGGACCCTCTGCCCTTGGTGTTGGCCCACGGGCACATCCCCGGCAACGGGAAGCGCTGGGGCCGTGGCTGTGCCAGCGTCCCTGCTGCCAGCAGGTGATGGGCGGCCAGACAGACAGAGGGAGGGAGGGATGGATGGCAGGTGTAGGCGCTGGGGACAGGCGCTGCTGGCACCGCTGTCACCCGCCGTCACTGCAGCTGAGGGCACAGCTGCCGCCCACAGCCACGGCTGCGGGACTGCTTACAGACCGCGGCATTAATTAGCTTAATGATGCTCTGCCCTACTAGAAAGCACGAGATAATTGTATTTAATTTGTGTACGTTTTAATTATGGCCCAGGCAGTGCCAAGTTTGATGAACGTATCATCTTCTCTGTTCTGCACTGTCACCGTGTTTGTACTCACTCACATCTGGAGGAGGAGGAGCTGCTGAGCCCCGCTCAGAGAGGCCCTGTTAGTTTTCACAGTGTCATCCTTCACACGGTGACGCTGGGCGGGACCCCTGCCTGCTGATAGCAGTGTCATCCCTTCCTGTAGCCACAAATTAAAAGCAGGTTTATGACCACATGCTCCGAGACCCTCTGGGGCCCCAGAGGAGGCAGCCAGAGAACAATCCATTCACTCATCTCTCCCCTTACCCGTGATGGAAGCAGAAACAATTGCATCATTTAATTTACTATTGCAAGGAGGATATGGCTCATTGGCCCCTCGTTGTTTTGAAGATGGATTTAATTAACCTCCTATGAATCTTGCCAATAACTACGGCAGCATCAGGATGGAACGGAAGACTCAAAAAATCAGCTGCAGGGCCGGGTAATGAGCATTTCTCAAGCTTGCTCTGCTGAGAGGACTCATGGCTACAGAACTTGGCCCCAGCAGAAAGCTGAGGAGCAGATTGAGTTAATACACTACTGACTGACCTCTGGGAATCCAAGCTCAGGTTTGCTTTAGACTACTGAGAAAATAAGAGGTAATTGAATAATTCCTAATAGCCACATATATCTTTAATGCAGAAGCCATTTGCAATCACTGGAAAATAAATAATTGCAATTAACTACACTGTTAAGTAAATATACAGTCCCTTGGGGAAGCAATCTGCATACTTTTAAAAGTCTGGCTACAATATGAAACTCATCACAATATCTATGAGAGCAATTTATAATGAACATTTAGCAGTGCCTCAGATGTGTTGTTGCCATTCACATTCATTAATAAAAATCTACTTATTAGGCCTGAAATTGGATGCATTTTAATTTAACAAATCTTTATTACACTTTCATTTTACACAGGATTTTTTCCCCAGAATTTTCTTGAGCTTATAAGAACACTAAAATCTCTATGAGATGAAGATATTTACAATGAACTGTCTGAGAAGATAAAACAAATTCAGGATCTTACATGCTTTTCTAACCAGAATGAAAATACAATCTGAAGCTTGTAAGTTTTATTTATTTCATGATGTGCAGGTTTATCTAAGAAATAAAGAAATGTGATTTTTCTTTTACAAGGATGGCTTAGTAACACTTTACTGCAGGAAGAAGGGAACTGTAGCACAGTTTTAAACTACCAGCCACTATGGAGCAGGACCTAGAGGAGCTTTTACCACTTGGTAAATGAATTAAATGGATGTACTTGAGATCCTAAATGGATAGGTGTAGACCCCTGAACATCATCACTGACCAGGAAAGGCAGCAATGTCTGGTGTGGCCTGGGACAGGGAAGCACAGTTGCATATGCCCACAACTACACATACTTACTCTTTATTCTGTTAGTATTTTTAAGCAATCACACTTTACTGGTTTCTTCTGACTGCTCACTTGTCAAAGGAGAAAAAGTCAGAATTAAAAAAAAAAAAAAGAAATTATTGCTGTGTTTATAACAGCAATTGCATAAGAATGTGCAATTCTAACATGCCCTTTTCCTGATGTATTCAAAGCATCTCCTGCAAATACTACTTAGATAAAAAAATACACACACACACACACATAAATACTTGCACCTGACAAGACAGACAGGTGGCTGGTGATGGCACCAATACTGCAAGAGTCTCTCCTGTCAGGGGAACTGTTTTGTCCAGGGAATCCCTCCTGTAACAATGAGGAGGTAATCAAGTCTCCACATCAACCTGACCACCTCACTGGGAATCAGCTTTCCAAATCAGTGCTAATTCCCTAATTAACTATTAATCTTTTTGATGACACTAACAGGTCAGTTGTTGGCTGGAGTTTGCAAAGATCCTCCTTAGTGCCCAAAGCACAGGATGAAAAAAATTCATCTTAAAATATTTCTTCAGATTTGAGTAAGACCTAATCAATTACTCAGATGAGAACTCAAACTGATCTGCCTCCCAGGAGCTGAACAGTGCTGGGCACTGACTCCCTCAGGACTGTCCCAGTGCCCAGAGGTGTCCACAGCACAGTGCTGTAGAGTTACTTCTGTGGAGCAAATTGCACGAGACAACCATTTCTTAAAGTTTTTGTATCTGCTGACAAATGAATCTATAAACTGCACCAAGTGCAGAACACTACAAAACAAACTTACCTGTGCATGTGTATACTATATATGGAAGTTTCTAGATCATCTGTAATTATGCTTAAATAATGTTTCAGAGTAGCTGTGTGAAGTTCTGGTTAATGGAGTATGCTGCTTTTCCAAAAAAGCAACAGAAAATCTGTATTATTGTACTGCTTTGTGCACTCACACAGGCACACACCTGAACTAGGAAGAATGAGGAAATGAATTTGATTCCGTTTGATGTGGTTCATTTTGAAACTCGCAGATAGAAATGCAGAAACCTTAATCTACTGGTACCAAAGCAAACATCCTCTGCAGTTTCAGTCCTGCAGACTGCTGGCAGTGAGTGAGCCAGGAAAAACTTGGAGCACCCTTCATCAGTACTGGGTGAAGGAAATAACTGCTGCACAGTGACTGGCAGGTGTTCTCAGACAGGAACATCCTCAGGAATACCATGATACCACAACAGAGGAAAAAGCAGGCATAATAGTTCAAAACCAAGTGACCTCTGAACACGAACGATAACCATGGCAGCTGCAGCACAGCAGAGCAGGATTTAACCCTTAACATATAAATATGAAGCCCCATATCCTGAATTAGTGACTTGACTTTCATTTCAATTATGCATTAAGCTTGCTGGTTAAATGACTGCACTGTATTCGAGGAGCCCAAGAAGGAAGTTTTCAGTCCATATGCAGTGCTGTAACATCAAACTCCTGTTTTTCAACAGATGAAGGAGTGTAAGGAAGGAGAAAGGCACCACCCCTAGATGGGGGGAGCCAACCCTTGACACACAGGACACTTCCCACTGTTTGATCTACAAAACTATAACTTTTAGCTTAAAAGATACATGCCTGCCCCTAAGGATATAAAAAAGACACTTCAGTACCTCTGAGAATTAAAGAGGGAAAACCATGAGATTAAACTGGTTTTCAACCTGCGTATTATTTCTGACCCCATATTACCTGGTGCTGAACTTCAGCAGTCAAGTCAAGCTAATATCAATTCACAATGAAAAAGGTTTAGTACATTCTTTTTGGCTTAATACAAATGTTCCAGTCACCTTCCACACTGAGGTGCTACTGGCACAAAGGTTTGCCCTGACGGCTGCCTGTACTTTACAGTGTGGAGTTCTATCATGGACATTTAGGAAATGCCTCTCATTTTTTTCCCAGAGTAGAAACGTAGCCCACCACTTCCTCTGCGTGCAGGAAATGCACTGTGAGCTCAAAGGAGATGGCAAAAGTAACAATCATGCAACGTTAGTTACCTGTCAGATGTTCCTGTTAAAAGCAGTCTGGTGTCAATATTAACATTACTTTGTTAAGTCATGTTTAGCTTTTCCACAGGAAAAAAAAAACATTTGAGAAATCAGACCTGGTAGTGTCTACAACAGAAAAAAAAAGGAGAAGTCCTACCTCAACTACTGCTTTGGCATCCAGTCTAAAGTTGAAATCTCCAAAGACAAAATATGAAACTTTTTCAAACCGCTGATCTATAATTCTGGGAAAAAAATAAAAAAACAAAAACAGACAAAACCTGTAATTCTTTACACACATGCAAGGATGCACACAATTATGTTGTCTTTAAGCACAGCCCCAGAAATACTTACCGGAACCATCAAAACTACCAGTTTATACTGGCCCAATATATTAACTCTGTTTTTCAGTTGATTTTCTTTGCTTAGGTAATTCTGTCACCAGTCCCTGCATTTGGCTTCCCCTGCCTGGCTGACAGAGCAGGCTGGGAGAAAGCACATTTGCAGCAGTTTGTACAAATCACATAGAAGCAGCACTTGGACATCATGGGAGGGCATCATTGAAGTCCTCCACACCTTTAAGTTTAAGGATATGGCTTTGGGCTGGGCATCTGAGAATTAGGAACTCTGAAGTGGAAGCAGGTTCAGAGTATGTTTGAGTTTCCTGATATCTAAGTAATGTTTCCCAGTGTCTGTGAGTACTCTAAGAGCCATATGAGGAGTAATGTGGTAGGGCTAAACATCCATCATCCCACAGAGCATCCCTGGCTCCCAGCTCAGCTACAGTTTCCTGAAGACAGCTCTCTCCGCTGTGCACAGCAGACTGTTACTGAGGCTGTAGCTAACACCCAACAGGTGACTGCTCCAGATGGGCAGTGAAGATTGACTTTTTTCTCAAGCCTTTGCTCAATCCTGCCCAGAGAGATATGGCACTACTGTCCATCCTTCAAATCTTGTGTTATTAAAAATTGTCATATTATTAGCTGATCTATTATTAACAGTTGTCTGGCGCTCCCAACAATGTGCAATTTTACAGCTTCAAGAGATCCTGGCATTTGGAAAGCCTCTGAGTTGCATTTATTTTCAAACAAAATTGATACAATTCATCTCCTGTCAGTGGCTGAGGAAGGTATGAAACACCCAAAATTTAACTGCCACAGTGACAAAGAATTTACAGACACAAAACTCCACCCCGGGTACCCTGGGTGTGCAAGGTGTGAGAACTAAGGAACAAACACAGGCAATAGGCTGTGAACATTCTGGGAATACATGAACATGTAAGTGCTACAATGCCAGAAAGCCCAGTTGAGACTGGGGCAGGGCCCTCACGGACACGTACAGGGTTCTCCAGCAGTGCTGGGCAGAAGGCTCCCCAGAACACACTGCCTGGAGAGGAGGCACTTGTTTCAGGTGGCTTTTAAAGTCCAAATACATTGCATCCATTTAGACTTGTCAAGGCTATAAAGACACAGCACTGGATCTGCAGTGAGATACTGCTGCTCCTCTGAAAATATCTCACAGCTTTCATCAACAGCCATCTATTACGCAAGGAATATTATTCTATGGAAAACATAATGTGCATTGGCCCTAAGACAGTGATCATTTGAAAAAAATCTCTTGCAAAGACTTCGCCTTTTCCAGTATGAAAATCTTCAATCCTCCATTCAGCTGACAGATTACTGCAGGCACTGTTAATAAATACTGCCCACTGTCAGCTCCCAGCGAGCTCTGAGACAAACCTGTCACTCCTGACCTGCACAAAACATTAGTTTGATTAGTGCCCTCATGGCACATTGAAGGAAAATGAGAACTTAAACCATTTACAGTGCCACAGTTTGTAACACTATCACTGCAAAATTGGATCCACACTTATACACAGAACAACTGATTTTGCTTTGCCAACTGTCCTGATTCATATTTCAGCTTTGGCTCTGCTCATTGTCATTTACTGCTGACAGAGGAATGACAGATATTGCAGGAATGACATCAAGGTCCATCGAAGGCCTCTTAAAACAAACTGGGATTATGAGAGCCAGACCTGTGACTGTATTATGCAAAGACATATTTTCCAAATAGCAGACTATTCCAAAAATAGCCTGTGAAAATGTCTCTAAACTGATGAACAAACAAACTGATTAGTCTGCTTCTGACCAATTGATTAAAACTCAAGTCATTTCACAGTCCAGCACATTACCTGATTTAAACATGACTTGCATACAAATCAATGCCATCTTTACAACTGATAATTTCATCCAGTTTCTCCCCTTGTAGCTTGTCTTGTTGGACATTTTAGAAAGAGTGTCTCATGCAAGACTGAAGTAAGAGTCCAAATGTTAACTTCTCCAGAATAATGCTCCAAGTGGCTTCTGACATCTCTTTCCACAGGTGGTGAAATTCAGAATTCCCAACAGCAGCACAGCTAGAGACAGATACATTTAATAAGTACATACATGTACTTATTAAGTGATCTCAGGCACCTAACAATTAAATACCCTTTAAATGACTCAACGAGATACATGTATGTAACCTACTGTCCTTGTCTTGGAACTTACTGTTAGTTCAGGAGTTCCCAAATCTCAGACCTCTTTCTGCGTTTTGGGACTGTGATAGCTCTGTGCTGAAACACTTACTGGTGCCCAGAGCTGCCCTGAATCAAAGGCACAGGAACTTGGGAGTCTGATTCTTCCCAGAGTCAGACTCCAAGTCTGCAAAGGAGATGGCAATAAGGAAGAGTACAGCAATACCTTGGCACTGAGGAGATTGGGACAGAAATGGGGCCAATTTGCCCAGGGACAGAGAGGGCTGGTGTCAGGGCTGGGGTGAGAGCTAAACAGAAGTGCTCTGTTCCTTGTGTTTCCATGTTCTAAGCCACAACGTGCACAGTTTGGCATGTGTACAGGCAACAGAGAACTCAGAAGACAATGTTTTTTTAACAAGAATGAATGCTTGCAGATGAACTAGGAAGGCTTCCACATCTGTGTTACTCCTCTTTGCTATTTGTTTCTAAAAAAATACCCTTCCTTTAACCACAAATCATCTAGCCCTTCAAAAATATTGCCATGATTCACTCAATGGAGTGGCAAATCTGAACCGTACAAATAGAAAGAAGCCAATCCATGTCTCCAGCATAAACCCCATGGTTTTAGTGCGAAGACCCAGCACCATTTCCTTTAACAACTTTTACCAGAGCATCCCAAAGGGATGACTGAAGGCTGTATTCCTGCACAACTCAACATAACTTATGACACAATAGGTGACTCAGTTAAAGATTTCATGACTGCACAGAAGCCACAAATACTTCCCTCCCACAACTCTACATGCCAGCACACACAACAGATCATTGATGCCTTTGCTGGCCGCGCCACTTGCTGTGACCTGTGCAAGGCCACCAGGAGGGGACGGGCACTCAGGGTGGAGCCAAAGCTGAATGCAAATGAAATCAAATTCTTTTCCAATGGATGACAGCCCAGAGAGAGAAGTCAGTGTTCTGAAAAGGCTGGAAGAACATGTTCAGTCTTCTCAATCTTTGCCCTTGTTACAAAATTTCTTATGGGAAAAGAGTTTGTTTGCACTTAGGATGTATCAAAGAAAGATCTTCTACTACTGTGCGTTTTGGAAATCAATATAACAAATTCAATCTGGCAAATCAGCAACACTGGAAGGAAAGCAGGCTCCTGTCTGGGCTTACTTGTGTCTCTGGTAAACTTCAGAGCATACAACTATAAACACCACAGATGATTTCTCTTATACCAGTTCCACAAACACAGGACTTGTAATTGCATGATGAGTTCTTGATAACAGGTGAGATTTTTCACATCTGGAACACATAACCTTAATTATTTCGCCAGTTTCAAACTAATTCTACATTTTTAAGTGATAGCTCTACACAATGAAAGTCTTCTAGACAGGTTGGATTTGTCTCCATTTCTTTTCACATTTTGTTGTATTTTGAGAAGAGGTAGATGAGTTGCACGAAAGAGCTGAAGAGGTCTTCAGCCATGACAGGGCAGCAAGAGAAGGAAACACTTGAGGGATTTTAACTTTAAGTACAGTTTACACTCCAAGTTAGTCACACGGTGAAATGTTTTCAAATCAATGGTTCACACTTTTATTTTGGGAGTAAAGTCAACTGTCACTACTAAGAATGCAAATTAATGCTAAATAACTATAGCAATTTCTTTGCTGCAAAATAAAGACATATAATTCTTATTTTGATCAAACAGCTGCAATTTGGCTCATGCTGGGCATCAGCAAGACCTTTACAGGCCCAGAAAAAAGCCCCTGTGTCTGCACTGGAGATGTCCTTGCCCTGCTTTGTCAGCCAGGCTTTGAGCAAACCCCTTCCCCTCAGCAGATCTTTTGGCATTGCACACCCTGACACTCTGTCCTGTGACAAAACCAGCTGTTATTCTGGGAGCATCAGGAGAATTATGAGAAATCTCCGACCTCCCTGAGCTGTGCCACTGGGCAGCTTCACCCTGGGCTGACCAGCCTGGCTGGGGCAGGAGCAGGGCTGGACTGAGCACAGGTGACCAAGGGGGAGGTCACACAAATGCCACACTGGAAACACATGCTCAGGCTCTGCTCTGGAGCCTGGGTGCCCCAAATCACTCTGCTGCTAAGGACACACCTCTCAGCCCGGATGGCAGTGCCAGGTACTGCAAGGGGGAAGTTTTCTCAAAGCCACTCAGGAAATGCCCTGTTCCTACCAAAACTAAAACAAGGAAGAGGCAGAGGTCCCTCTTCTCCTCAATAATACTGGAAATCTTGGTCTATTTATTAATTTCAGTTGCTACACAGAACAGGAATCAGTACAATCCTAAAATGAACAATTCTGTGTTACTGGAATCACTGAAATACTTTTGTAATGTACTTTATTTTGAAATACTCATTATAGTAGTTTAGAATTAAAGTTACTCGATGAAAGGTACCTCTTTTATAAACACTCTACGGAGCACCATATATACACTTCAAAGCACTGAAATTCAGCCAGAAAATAACAGGGCAGTCAGAAACATGACCGTTTTCCCCTTGCTTTCATACTTCTCCTCCTCCCATACTGTGGCAAGAACAGAAAAGACAGGGAAGTGGCTAAATATCAGCAATTTGGTCATGGAAAAGAGCAGCTGAACATGATTCAGTGTGACAAGAGGCACTGTGATTTGGCTAAACCATTTCTCAGAGCACTTTGTAAGGAGGATCAGCAGCATTATTCTTTTAATAGCCATGTCTAATGCAATAGCCAGCTGGGTTTTGTCCCAGACCAAGGTATCAGCATCAGGTCAGAAGGTAACATTCTGTTTACACGATTATTTCCTAAAGCACTTATCTCCTCCTCGGTGTGAAAGTTGACTTTTCTGTTTGTAAGGAGGCCTAAAGAATTGAGGGAATGGGAAAAATTAGCTACACTGAGCTGGAGCTGAATGGCATTAGGTGGGAGGTCTGCGAAAGGCTGCAGCAGCGCTCAGCAGGACACCTTATTAGCCGCGTCACCGCAGTTCATTCAGGCAAGCCATACCAGTGTCACCAGCATTCCCACACAAAGACAAAGTTCTTCACACAGTCTATAAACATGCCTCCCTGGCCAATTCATCCTAACTTGACACCGCTGAAAAGAGGGACTTGAGGGTTTGGGTTTTTTTTAAACACAACAAAAACATAACAAAACAAAACAAAAACTGCGCAGCTCTGCCAAGCAGGCTGAATGGGGCAGAAGGAGGGACACTGTCACGTTTCTTGGGAAGGAACAATCCAGAGGTCAAGCCATATTTTATTCAGTGAGCAAATTTTTATAATAACTAAATGTGGTTAATCTAAATTTCAGCTAATAAGAGCCCTTCCATCTTCCTTGTGCAACTTCTGGGGTAAGATGCAATCCCTCCACAATCTCTTTATTTCTGTGCATTATCCACACATGCAAGTTGCAGACACAAAAGCTTTCACCAAGGACATGGAATAGAAGCTTTTAGAAAGGACATAGTTTGGGTCGGAAGGTACTTTAACATATGACTGCCTGTATAAAATGTCCTCCCCTAACGAAAGGAATATGAAAACCACAACTAACAGAGAGACGAGAGGACAGCTCACTTCTGGTTGTGGCCATCATTTCTCAGGTGAACCTGCTTGCCTTGTTTCCTGCTGAGCTGAGCAGGTTCTGCGCTGAGCTGAGCCAGCAGCAGCAGTGCTGGGCTTTGTTCTTGCAGGGGCTGCACACACCCTCTCACACAGGGTGAAGGGGACACACGGGGTCACTTGCACCCTCGCTGTGGGAGCCTGGACCCCTGATCCCATCCACGGCAGGAGTCACAGTGCCAAAGGCATGAGCAACTCACCTCTCTTGGCCAGTGAGGGTCTTACCCCTACAGGCAATGTTTAGAACGCGAGAAAATTAAAAAAAAGGCAGAAAATTACTTGGTCATCGTACTGGTGGGAGCCAAGAGCTGCTCTGGAGGCGGCAGGTGACCTATGGATAAGAAGGTTATACACACCTTCTTTTCCACGGATCTGTAATGCCAGAGGTAGTAACAACTCCTGCAGTGACTTCTGGTGGAATGTCACGAAATGACAACAACGGAATCTGTCTCCTGCCACAGCCATGTCAAGGAACTGAAGACCAAGACAATGAAAATATTAGGTTTTGGCTTACACCAACCCAGACACAGGACTGCTGTGTGGCTATTCAGATTTCTGCTGCTCCTATTGCCATTGCTTTTTCCTAAGTTTTATTCAGAGATCAGCTCACACACCTGCACCTTGAGAACTGGACCCTGGGAGATTTGCCTCTGGCAGAGGTTTCATAAACAGCTTTGAAAGAGAACCCCGTCCTCTCCTGCATATCACCTCTCTCCTGCAGCTCCAACAGTGCTCACCGTGCACCTGTTTGCAATTTCAGATACACATTTGGGGACAAATTTCAGAAAAATCCCCATCAATTCTGAGGAGAAGTTACCCGGTTACTGACCAAATATGCCGCAAAAGCCTTGATGTAAGTGCCTTCATTGGCATGCCCAAGGTGGTGTAGCACTGTCATTAAAAAGATAAAGTTTATAATATTTTTGTGCCTTGTTCTTTCTGATATAATGGCTAAAACCTATTAATAACACCAAAGCATCTCAAAAGGTCAAGCACCATACTGCAAGATGAAGGGAATTGTCAAGAAGCTTAGGCAATCATCTTAGCACTCAAGACAGTTGCCAGGGCAGTTTAACTAATATGTGATGTTCACTTTTAATTTCAATATAGTGCCATTTGGGCAAAAATGTTGTATTTTTTAATTAATTACAATGTCAGCAGCTATTAAGATTAAAAGAAAGACCACATCAATAATAAATACTTAATCCAAAGAAAGGATTACAAGAAGAGCAATAAAAATCAATTTTTAGAGCTGGAAAATTGTGACTTTTTCCTCACTTGACTGGTATTTTCATTATATTGACAAACCCATGATCTTACCTGACACTGACATTCGCCTAATGAAATAGCAGCCCTGGATAATGATGTAAGGACTTGTCAATGCTGCTACGGACAACATAGTGCTATGGCACTGGCGTTATCACACAAAGATATTTTCTGGCTCTTCAGCTGATGTAAGAGAAACTACAAGAAGAAACCAGGGAAACCGTACATCTTCTTGAATCTTCCTTTATTTTACCATGGAAGTTTAACATC
Source organism: Grallaria varia (assembly GCA_013396735.1). NCBI lineage: Eukaryota > Metazoa > Chordata > Aves > Passeriformes > Formicariidae > Grallaria > Grallaria varia. The sequence goes on from VWZG01006613.1 coordinate 182,981, forward strand.
CTTCTACATAGCTTCTGAGCTTTTCAGTGTTGGTGCCACTTGGTGCTCAGCAGGCAGCAGGTAATTGCTGAATCTTCATCTGCATGAAGCCAAGACATTGCAATTCTCACTCTTCCACAGGGCTCGGCTGTGGAGAGCAAAGCCAAAATCCTGCGCTCACTTAGTGTCAAAACTGCAAATAGTGAGCCAGAAATAGCCAGGATATACAGCACTGGGATACTGATCCATTGACTTCTTAAGGCTGTGAAAAGTCATTTTTTGACAAATCTAGAAAAGCTCAAACCAGAGGCACTGCGTGTCCTGAACAGCTCATCCATGGGAACAGTGGTGGATGGCTAAAGAATTTTGCCAGATTTGGGTCTTGCCAGACCTGCAACAAGCATCTTTCCCAGCCTCACGTCCTGTGATGGCTGTGTGGGTAGTGGGTGGTGACATGACACTGGACATGTTACCCACGGGGTGCTGCCAGTGACAGACCCACAGGCTGCCAGTGGCCTGGCCTGAGGAACAGCAGGGCTCAGGGGGACTGTGAATTAAAAATAAACCAAACTTCTTCTAGGAAAGGGCAATGCAAATGACTCAGACCCAGAGAGACTTCACTTGCAAAGGACTAAACAATGCTCAATGCTCAGAAAAGCTCATGAGCAACCAATTTTACACTATCCCTTTGAAAATCGCACTACAGTGGAGCACTGAGCTAAGAGAGGGAACAAATAGGGGTGACATGACAGAAATGTTTGAAGTGCGAAAGAGAAGGGAACAACCCTCTTTCCAAAGAGCACAGTGATCAAGTTAAGAGCTGTCAATGTTAGGTTTGAACCAAGATAATTCTAGTGGCTATGGAAGCAGCAGGATCTGTTTCCCTGGAGTGAGAAACGGAATCACCGGAATCACCGTGGCTGTGTCTTAAACCTGGCACCAATGGAATGAAATAAAGAAGCTCCGTAGCAGGCAGGGCAGCCACAGCCGCTGACCTGCACAGCCAGCAGCATCCTCTCCAGCTCGCCTACAGGCAGACAGGCTGGCAGCGCTGTGCCTCACCTCTGGGTATGTTAGGGAGGATCTGACGCTTCCCAGGACAGTGAACACGGGATGCAGAGCACACAGCCTACGCCCACAGTGCTCCCACCCTCCTATGGGGGCCACACTGGCCAAGGTGGCTACTGGCCTGGTGCCCACAGGCTCCCACGGGAGCAGAATGGGGCTCTTTCAACCATTTCTCCATTTTATAACTATCAGCTCATAGCATCAGCTTACAGCTGGCATTGTAAATAAAATCACAGTGGCAATTTATTTTCATTTCTCTGCAAATGAATACGAATTGGATCAACAGCCCATATAGATTCTTCTTAATTGAATCATAGCTATCCTGGAAGATTATATGGCTAGAGGACAGGAGATCTGAAAAGACACAAACCACAATGGATGCTGATGTCAGTGTCACCTTTAGCTGGACACTAATGACTGCTCTTCATCCAGCTCCAGTCTCTCTAAGGAACAAATTACAGTAAACAGAAAATATAACTCAATGAGAATGTGGCACACTCTGCACATTCCCACATAAAGCCATTTTCTGAGCAAAATCAAGCAAGCAGCAAGTTATTTACAGACATTTCTTTTTTAAGAGGCATTCTCTTTTCTTCCATGGTGTGTTTAATTGCACTTGTACACTGGGGAGTGGGACTGTATTACAGTACACCCAACCTCTACTAGAAAGACATAGCAGCCAACAGGGCAGCTCCAGGAGAACCTGCTACTGGACAACAGGCAAAAAGGAGTAGAGCCCTAAGGGAAGATGAGGTGGTGGCTCTGAATGCGACAAGAGCACTCGCGGACCAGGCAATCTCTGACTGCCATCACCCCCATCCACGCTGCTGCACAGGAACTGGGTGATTAAAAAACTGTTGGAAACCCCTCCAAGAACCCTCGGAGCTTTTCCTGCAGCCTTTCTTCTGGAAGAGCCACAATTCTACCGACACTGGGCAGGCAAAGTGAAGACTGGCTTAGTGTATCTACCCTATTTTTTTCTCTAAGTGACACCCTTCTGTGTGACACCTGAAAGTGTCTGAAGTTCTGGATTTGGATGTCAGGTTTTTGCTTCCAAACCTGCTATTGTTTACACAGATTTGCCATAAGACAAAAAACCAGATCTTTACCATCTGAACAATAAATGCTGAAAATTTATTAACAACCTGTTTTGTTATTAATGTCAAAAAGAGAAGAAAAAGAAAAAAGAGCCCCAAATGCTGAAAATAACAGATTAAAGGTAAAAATACTGAGTAGGACAACCAGAAATCATCATATTAACTTAATATGGAAGTACATTTATTGTCTCCTTAAAATTATACTCGTGTATACCTTCCAGTATAATGCATACAAATATAAAACTAGTTTTCTGTTAAATATATAATCTAAATAAATTCAAAATGTGTCTGTGCAAACAGGAAAGACACAGAATTTCAGTTTGTGACAACTGCATCAAAAATGCAAAAGCTTGAGCCAGCAGAAAAAACAAGGAGCAAGGAAAAGTGTCTTTGGCTGTATTTGACAGGCTGAAAGTAACAACACAATTTTGCTGGATTTACTCTTTATAAAAAGAGCATATTATCCAAACACACTAATTTTGAGAGCACTTAACCTTCGTTCAAGGAGGGGATGACCGAATATTAATGAGATGAGCGTTGGGTATTTAATGAAAAGCTGTCGATTTGAATGTGATCCAGGGGTTTAAACCTTTGTTAGAAGACATTTGGCTGGAAGGTTTATTTGCCCTGGGAGTGCTTTCTATCTGAATACACAGAAATTTCACTGAACATTTGAATGCACATGCTAAAATCACTGTTGCAAAAAACAAATAAAGTTTAAAAAAAAAAAACTACACCAAAAAGAAACGCCATCCCAAGCTCATGGAAAGCAAGCTGCTCCAAGGATCTTCCCAAATGACCCAGATCTTTAGAGAGAAGTTTTCCTTTGCCTAGAAACTAAGTGGCTTTTCTTTTGGTCATTCAGCTGCTAGTTCTGGGAAAAGCCCAAAGAGAAACATTTAGATTGGAGGGGTCTTTGAGAAGAGGTGACAGTTGACTGATGAGCATCCATAAAATGACAAAGAATAGTTGTGTGGAGCCGGTGCATCACATCGCCTCTCCCTGGGAAACTAATTGCTCTGAATTGTTAATAGTAACATTATTTTTCTGGCAATCATTTCTTTTGAATACCCAAAATGAGCATAAAACAGCTCCTTTGACCGGACATAAAAGTTAAATGTCCCAATGTTGATCAAATTAACTTCAGCTATGTGACAATGGACTATATTTGTGAGAAAATAATGAAGGGCACAAAGGGGAGCTTTATGCCAAGATTTCACAGTTGTAATGTAAAAATGTTTCTGTTGAACTAGGCCAGGGAACATTTCAATAGGAAAACAGAAGAGCACTGTCACTTTCTTTAAAAAAAACCACATTCATTTTATGGATCTGAATGCTCCAGATAATTTCAGGAAGTTTAGATGGCTGGCACGCCAAGAGCCTTGGATCAGGCTAACACCTCACGTCCTGCCCTTCCCAAACTCTCCCTCACACAGTTAAAGGGCCCCATCCTGCAGCTTCTTCTCATTCCCCAGCCTGGCTCTTGCTTTTGGACACTTTTCCCCAGCAAGTGACCACAGGACACGACTAATATGCCAATACGATTAATTAATATGACACATGCACAGGCATTAATTACAGCAGATGCATGAGAGACTAAAGCAAAATGTAAACTATATTTCCTATCTTACTTTCATTTACAGCTTACACCCTCTAACCTCAGAAAATATAAAAAAGCAAGTATTACAGAAATAGGACTAACTGTACATGGGAATTATCCAAAATGGGCTCAGAAGAATTTTTTCCCCCACAAAATATAGAGCTGATGTTCTATTCTCATTTTAAAGCAAATTCAGGTTTTACTGTACCCATGTCTACCTGGAACAACATAACTGAGTTGTGGGAACTCAGTTGGGCTTAACATTGGTGCTGGCAGAGGCTCAGTACACACCTCAATTTTCTACATACAGACTGTACTTGTAAAGATACATGCAACTATTTTTTTAACACCAGCATGATTCCAGCACTCCTGGTCTTTAAAGCATCCATCTGACACCACATCTTCTTCCTTGCTAAATGGCAAATATCAAACCCAATCTGCCTCAGCATGTACCAGTGAGCTGCCTTTAACAGTGTTCTTACTATTTAATTCATTTTTCAAACTGTTAAAGCCAAATCTGAAGCCCATTAAAGCTAAAACGGCTTTCTACCATTCTACCCCACAAACATGTTATTAGGATTATTAATAGATTCCCCTGGGAGAAAACTTTTAGTGCAACTTTAAATCACTTGCTCAATGCTTTTTCCTTTGTCTCCCCCCAGCCCCGACCCTGCTCAGCAATGCTGGGGTGTCGTGCAGTTTTGTGCCTGTGTATTAAAACCCCATGTTAAAATAATTTTAGGGAAACAAACTTCCCTGGCAATCTGAACAGTTAAACTGATTAATCTGAGCTTTATTTGCAAACCCTTTTCTGGTTTGCATCCCAACCTCCTGTGATAGCTGTTGCCCAGATGAAAGACTGTATGTAACTCATGTTTATGAAGATGCAGCAGGAACACAACTGCGGTTTCACTGACTCCCACAGTGACCTAAATCAACTGTGAGAAGGTGTTTCTGTTTCATTCAGTGGAGGTTTAGCTCATTAAACTGTTTTCCTTCTCAGCATTGTTCACCGGGTTCGAACTGCATCGCTGTTAAATGCTCTTTAGCAGTTTAGAGGCTTTAAAGGAAAAGACTTATCAGTCTCTGTTTTTAACAGCACTAAATCTGCATTATTAGTTCATGCAGATAAGGGGATTTGAAAGCTCAGCTTGAAACCTCTCTCTTCTGTATTTATCTGACACTGCATAGTTCCAGTAGCTCAGCTGGAAATGTAGATCTATGAAGCTTTAAAGAGAGATTAAAGCCAAGAAAAGAAGTACTTTTCCCCCTATAGCTGCTCTCACTTTCCCTTTTCCTGCTGTCTGAGGGAGTGCTGGCGGACAATGGCCAAAGATGGTTCCCAAAGCCCCTGAATGGGGACACTGTTGGTGGCAGCATCCATTCAAAGTGAGCTTCAGTGTATTGTCCTCCCCAATCAGCAGATCAGAATAGAGTGTGCTGGTGGCTGCCAAAAGGTTACCCCTGCCGATGAAAGGGGCTTCCCATTATTCACTGTGCTACAGAACTCCCCCTTTGTGCCCGCCAGCCCATCACTGCTCTGTGGAGGTCCGGATCTGCGGCTGGCTGCTCCCTCAGAATGGACAATTCATCCACGGCGAGCTCGCTGTGCCACTGGGCAACCCAAAATCCAAGGGCTCCTTTTCTAAGGACAGGGGAGTTGGGGCAGTTTTTGGCAGTGTCACATTTTAATGATATACCATCGTGACATCCCTGACCCACAGCTGACACTAATACTACAGTCTATTACCTTACCCTTGCCAGGGCATCGTGGGAGGTCCAAAGCCAAAATTAGCTAATGAAGCACACTGTAAGCTGTAAACAAGTGTGCAATAAATAATGCAAAGGGGTTGCACAGGTTTCCCTGGCGCAAATATAAGAAAAGCAGAGGAGACCAATGGAACCAAGGGAAAATGAAACAAAAATTGGGCTTTCCCACACTGCTCTGTGGAACAGAACTCAAGAATCTGCATCTCAGACAGCATCAAGAGTAGATTCTGATCTTCCTGTGCCCCTGTCCCCTGGATCAGGGGTCTGTTATAGATTCATATATATGCTACCTATTTGCAATCGTTCCAAGTGCCTCCAGTGTTTTCTGATGCTTTGAGCAGTTTGCAAGTAATGCAAGAGAAGACACATTGGCTTTTTCCTGCTCATCCTTGGATTACCTCAAGGGTGTCAGTAAATTCCTATTCAGAGCAATTCCTGCTCAGCCCTCTGCTGGGGGAAAGGCAGGCTCTGCTATCCCACCTGCCAGCCCTCTCAGGAGAGAAAACCCACTGAGAAGGAGGAAACTTGGGAGAGAATGTAATTGGAAAGGCAGTTACACTCCACTGCACATTTCAGAACCTTTTTCAGTGAAAAGCTACATAGGGAAAAATCACAACAAGGTATTTTCCAACACATAACCTGTTTTGATTCAGGAGTGTCTGAAACTTCCAGGCTGGTGCCAGAGACAGCCAGGATTGCTGCCAGCCACTGTGCGTGGGGACCCCTCCTGCCTCTGCCATGTGCAGGGAGGCTGCAAGCAGATGCCAGAAGAAGCAGCACAGCAGGTTGTGTGGGGCAGCACTTGCCCACAAGTCCTGGGCACGTGCTCCCTCCCCTCAGCCACCAAGGGACTGGCCCTTGTCACCGATGTGGCCCCAGCTGATGGGCTTGCTGGGTGGTGGGATGGGGCTCAGGACCCCTGGAGCTCACCCTGGGGAAGGGCAGAGGTGACACCAGCCCAGCTCTCGCTCCAGAGAAGGGCACTGGTGACACTGGCCTTGCCCAGCCCTTAGTCCAGGAAAGGCAGCAGCAGCCTCAGGCTCATCGGGGATCTCACTGTAGAGTCCTCCAACCCAGCACCCTACGGCACGATGGACAGAAGGTTCCACAGGGAGGGTAATCAAACACAGCAATGGGTGACCCAGAGGAACTACAAACGAAAATGTATGGAGCTGCTCAAAGCTCAGCTGGATGAGCCTTGAATATCCTGATCTGCTGTTGAAGCCAGCCCAGCTCTGAGCAGGGGGATGAACAAGGGACTCTCAAAGATCCTTTCCAACTGGAATTATTCTGTTGTTCTGTAACTGAAAATGCACTTGAATGGCAGCTTTTTTAGACTTCACACAGTATAAAAAGAAGCTCATGTAAGTAACACATTAAAAAAATAAACCTGCTTTCTACTCTGTAACTTCTGGTGACTTCAGAGCAGTTCTCCCAGATCAGTAATTTGGCTTTAAAGAATGAGTGTTATAAAATGATCTGCAATTGGCACTGTTTAGGAAACTCTGGCAAGCAGTAACCATTTTCAGGTGACAGAATAAAAACCTCTACATTTTTGAGTGTGCCACTTGAAACATCTTTCATAGGCTGCTTATGAACACAGAGATTGAGAGAGGCCAGGAAAGGCTAATACATACCTATCAAGTACATAGCCAAGAGCCTTATGCCGTATTCCTGAGTAAACCGATGGGCTTGTTTCCCAAGCAATTAAATTGGAAGCATCATGGAAAAGATGAATGTTTACCAAGTCAAAGGCACTATGACAAAAAAGGAAAAAAATAAAATGATTCAGGATAAAAGAAAAAAAAACATTTGTTGCATCAGCAAAGCATTCCACATAACAACAGTTACTCTGTATTCCCTCAAATGTTACCTTAGTGTTTAGTCACACAAACTTAGCAGGTTAAGCTATCACCATCAGAAAATTGTCAAAGACTAGCATCAAGCTAATGACAGCTCCTCCATGGGTAAGACTCTATCAAGGCTTTTGCATACAGTATGCACAACATGAAAATGAAATGCTATTTGTCAGTTACAATTCCAGAAATCAGGCAGTACCCCCTCACTAAAATATTTTTAAACTAAAACTGAATATGTAAACAAACAACTTCCAGTTTACAAAGCTGCAACTAAATGCCCAGTAGAACTACGGCTTTGCAACAAACAACTGGAAAAGCTACTAACAAGAGTGTTACTGACATTAAAGGCTAAATCGTATCACTGCAACTCCTTATGTGTCCCTCTGGAGAACGCCAAGGTGACACACCACTTCCAGCTGGGAGGAGGACCAAGGCTGCTTCCCTTGGGTTGTGCCTGTGGGACCCAGACTCACGGGCTCATTAGGCCAGACAAGCCCCTTAAGCCCACCTGCAGCCTGGCACTGAGAGCATGGACAGGCTCTGGCCCAGGAAGGCATCAGCAGAAACCCCGAGATGTGCTCAGGGAGGGTCCCAGACCATGACGGAGCCAGGAATGGATCTGGACATGGCAATGACAGCAGTGGGAACAGCACGCATGGTCAGACACACAGGTCACCGAGCAAGAAGGACTCTGCCAGAGATCCTGGGGGAGGTATCAGGCTCCAGGGAACAGCACATCCTGCCCACTGAACTCACCCTGAGGGGGAAGCAGAACTGCTAAACTCCTTAGCAAAATATACAATGACCACGTAACTGCAAAACATGACAGCTTGAGATGTCCAGTCTTGTTGGCTGAAGGATGAACAGGAAGAATCCCTGAAGGACAGGAGGGTCCCACATCACCAGCTCGCCGCATGTGTGAAGGCATCCATAACCAATCTCCATGTGCCTAAAGCTGGTCTGTTCTTAAAACTGATGACAGACCCTCCACCTACAACTTCCCTGTCCTTAAACTCAAGCTTTGATAGTATTACCTATTTTCCTGTAAATTAAACTTATTTCTGCCCCTTCTGCAGGGCTGACAGACAGCAACCAGTTTCCCTGATGTGTCCAGCCAAGTATTCTCACTCCCTGCTCAAATATTCTCACAATTCCTGACTCTCCTATCCTTTTTCTAAGTGTACCAAAAGCACAGCACTCAAAGGGAGACAGAGCACTCTATCACAGGCCTTGGCAGCACTCAGGTAAATAATTGCCATGACTTCCTCCTTCATGTCCTTCACAGGATCTTTGTATTAACACATCTCAGTAAGATAATAATGAACCATATGCAATCCTTCTCTCTTGATCCTTTCCTATAGCAGGGGTAATGAGTCAGTTATTCCTCAAACTGTATTGGTGCTTTTGAATTCTCTTCTCAAAGTGCAATGCTTTGCACTTCCCTGACATACATCTTCCAATACTACTTCCTCAAAATTATCAAAACAATTGTGGTTGGTGATTCTGACCTCTGACATACTTGCAAACATTCCCAAGACTGGTGGCCTACCTAAATTTTGTAAGTGTATTCTCTACTCCATCCTCTCTACCAAATATGAACTATGTATGCAAATTGTATTTAAGATTGCAATGCGTTCAGGGCACTATCTTGCACCTATTAAAACCCTGAGAACTACTGGAATAGAAACAAATACCTCCCCCTTGTAGTCAAGATACTAAAAAAAAAGTAAAAATAAAAGTGAATGTAGTTATGTAGTTCTCTTTTGTTTTTTCTTGATGTGAAAACTTGGGAGTACTCCAAGATTCTTTAGTTCTTTGTCCACACTAAAGATAAGTTAATGAACAATAATGGATGTGAAATATCTCGTTTCACAGAGAAACTCAACTGGGGCAGCTCACTGAGTAACAGAAGAGGAAAAAGGACAGTTCCCTGAAGTCTGTTAATGTCACTTTTCTGGGTCTTTGGGAGCTGACTGTTTTTGGCATGGGGTATCTTCTGGAATGACATTTTCCTAGGCAGGGAAAATGAACAGTTCCCCATAAGGACTCACAAAAAACTACTAAAGACAAATGTTTGGGCTATATTTCTACTGACCTATTAGAATGTAGAAATGTATTGATCAAAGTCACGATTTTGAAAATGGCCAGAACTCTGTTCACATGCACAGAGACTGGGTGCAAACACTCATCTCACCCTGAACAGTCACATTATGCGCTTAGACCTCATTAGGTGTATTTTCTAACCCCCTGTATTTGACTTTAATTCTCCAGAGATTGTTCATAATAACTTGCCCCTTCAACTTCTCATTAGATCCTGTGGATCATAATCACAGAATATTCCAGACACAGAAGTACCACCATGGCTCAGTACATCACAGACCAGGAAAACCCTCACTGCCCCACACACTCTTGGCAGGCACGAGCACAGTGTATTATCTGATCCAAACATCCCCTATGGACTGCTCCTCCCAAGGACTGTCCTTTTTTAGTAACCTCACAAAAAAACACTGCCTTTCACTCTGGTTCTGAAGGACATTTTTTTCTTGGAAAGGCCTAAAAATAAATTCACATTATTTTTCAGCAAAGAGGAAACCCCAGAGGACAGGAGCGACAGAACTTGGGCAAGTCATGACACAAGAGGAAAGGCCAGATTAGCAACTGATGCTAAATACCCACTCCTGCACACCTCTACTGCTGAAATCACTTGCCATACATATGTATCTGAAAAAACTAACATGAACCTACATTATCCCACAGCTGCCTGCCCAATTTCTGGGTCAAAAGTCTACGAAAGGAGAAATCCTGCTGCTTTTCCAGTTTTCACAAACTACTTAATCTAATAAACATGATTATGCCAACAAGCAAGAACACTGTTCAGCACTCAAAAGTCAGCCTGTGTGAACATTCACCAGACTTCAAAATCAAACTTCAAATTTTAAGACATGAAACAACCACAGGATGAAAGAAAAGCTTTGAAGGTTCACATAAATGTAGGTGACTGTAACATCAATAAATACCTGTGAGTTTACTGAGCTTTCCTTGGGTTAAGGTAAGGAACACTTTCAGGCTCCCTCAGGTACAGTGTTTGACAATCGGCTGCCCCCCAATATACACTATTACTGTTACTACTCTTTTTGTTATTCAAGACAGCAATTTCAAACACAGATGGCAAACAGCCTCTGAGATACACCCCTTGTGAGCACTCGGGGGCACTGCTCCTCCAAAGGCAGCAATCACTCCCTAACACCACAAAGCCGTTCTGCTGCTGCTCCCTGCGGTTCTTTGCTTCCCTAAGTCCCACCTCTCCGGGCTGTCGGCTGATCCCAACAGCAAAACGTGTTTGTTCCTTCTGCAGATTTGCACAGCACGTCCGATGGGGAGCTTGCTCTGCTCTGATGGCAACAAGGTGGCATCTCACATAACCAAGTCTGCCTTGGTGAGGCAATTGCTCAGCACCTGAGTGCACAAGTCAGAGGCGCTGCCTGCTCTACATGGCCCTCCATCCAGCCATACCAGGGTCTGCCAGCTGCTCCACTCCACTCTAGGATGAAAATAAGCAACCACACACAGAACAGGACCATACCTTGGGCTTAAAATGGGAATCCTGGCCTGAACACAACAAACAAAAAGTCCTACTACTGGAAAAATAATACAGCAGGAACTGGTCTAAAAAAGCTGCATTCCTTAAGGGTACGGTCCCTTTGCTGACTTCACTAGAAACTGGACAGGGCTTAAAGAGTGCCTAGGGCACTCCCCTCAGATCCCCGAGGAGAGGGCTGCATGCCCTCTGGCGCAGGTGAGACGCTGCCCACGCCTGGCAGCACCAGCTGCGGCAGCAGCATAGTGAGGGACACTGTCAGCCCCATGCTGGGACTGGCTCCTGGCCCTGCTCACAGGCACCAACCTGTCTGACCACCCCTGACCGAGAGCTTCCTCTGACCCCAACGGTCCCAGCATAATGCCCTGTGTGAGCAGGGACACCACACCTGGTTATGCAACTTTACAACTACCAGAATCACAGAATATGCTGAGTTGGATGGAAGGGACTCACAAGGACCATCAAGTCCAACCCTCAGCCCTGCAGAGGACCATTGCCAAGAGTCACACCATGTGCCTGAGAGTATCGTGCAAATGCTCCTTGAGCTCTGTCAGCCTTGGTGCTGTGACCACTGCCCTGGGGAGCCTGATTCAGCATTACTGAACACTATGCGTTCAGTTGATCATAAAGCAACTGTTTGGAACTAACCTGCTCTATGAACAGAACAATCTACACATGCAAATACCTACTTTGAAACAGTTGTTAACAAACCCACACGTAATACACATGTAGTCAGAAAGATGCAACTTACCAATCAGTAATACACCATCTTGTTCGAATGAAACCTTTTCTGGACCACTTGCACTGAAAAATACGCAAAGAAGAGTCAGTCACCTAAGGGAAAGGATTACTGTGAAACGTACTGACACAGAGAACAAAATAAAGCAGAGCTCATCCACACACTATAACCAAGAAGCACTGAACACAAACTGAGGTACCTTGAAAACAGGTATTGTGTCTTTTATAAATCCTGGAAATATTTACATTTTTGGCCCTGCAGCAGTTATAAACTTATGTGTAAAAGTAATATAAGCCCTGGCACTTGTTTAAAGATGAAAGATAACCAAATAGGTAAGCTTTACAACTGTATTTATGCTTAGTCTAAACCAGCAAATTCTTACTGCCTATGCACAAATGTCTTCTTTGCAATTTTATCTGAACTGTAAAATGTCATGAGAGATTTATATCAAATTAAAATGAATGAGATCTGCTAGCAAGCTATTTCTCCTGCTGAGCCAACCCACCCTATATTTCTATAAAAGTTAAGGGGAATTTAAATAATGGCAAACTATTACATTCATCAAAACTGAACCGTCAGTGAGAAAGCCACAAATCAGCTCATGCCCACACATGGCACTTATGATACAGCAAAGAGGGTTTTTCAGCACCACTCCTGAGCCACTGCCACAAATTACAGCCTCCCACAAGAAGACATGATTATGCATCCTATTTATTCCGTTAGCAATGCATGTTGGGCTAGGCTAAGGTGCTCTGTGAATAAACAGTGCACCACACAGGCCTAAACAATGGTGCCAATGATTTTGTAGCAAATGACTGCGACTCCTTACTGCAAATAAAGTGCCAGCCCCAGCAGAGCACCCCCCCAACAGAGGTACCACTCCTGAGGCACTGGCCGAGTGTATTTACCCCCTCCCTGTGAACAGACAGTCCTCAGTCCCAGACAGTGCTGGGACAATGAGGGGCCTCACCAAACCGAACCTGGCTGTCTTAGAACAAATAACAAGAATCACAGAATAATTTGGGTTGAAAGGAACCTTAAAGACCATCTCATTCCAGCCCCTGCCATGGGCAGGGACACTGTCCACTAGACCAGGTTGCTCAGAGCCCCATCCAGTCCAGCCTTGAACATTCCTCCTTGAACAGGGACCCAACTCCCTCTCCCCTCCTCTCCTCAGGCACAAGTACAATGTCTGAAGTCAAGGCCAACTAGATATGCCACAATATTAACTATATTTTGAATAATTATCTACTTTATTGCAAATATTCTTTTAGAATGTAAAAAATAGCCTCTTCTGCAGGTCCAGCAGTCACTCTGCTGGTGTAGTCAGGGGACTCAAGGCAAACACTCCAAATCTTCCCAATGGATCCACAGCTGAACATCAAATCCCACCATCCAGCAAGGTCTCTTCACAGTAAGGTCTCCTCTGTGATGATCATGAGGGCACAGTTACAAGCTGAGATGTCAACACTTACTCAAAAGAAAACCAATGAGGAAAGCTAAATGCTAAAAGCATTGAACATTTTTTAATCAAATTTTTTAAGCAAATTTAATCTCAACTGAAAAAAGGGAGCTCATTTCCTTCTTAACGATAACTACATGGAACTTTTAAATACTGAAGAAAAATGCGCAGAACTAAAAATCAAGGAGTCCAAGCCTATGATGTGGCCCAAGATAATGTCCCTGAGCAAGCTGACATTTTTCATTTGCTATTTTCCTCTTTGGCAACATGACAGGTACTTCAAAAGATGCAACACCAAAACAGGACCAACCAGACCATGTTGCTTAGAGCCACATCCAGTTGGGTTTTGAGCATCTCCAAGGACAGTGATTCCATGGCCTGCCTGGGCCTCTCTTCTGCTGTTTACCCTCATGGTGAAAGCTTTTCCCAGATTTAGTCAGATTTTCCCTTGCTGCAACTGCTGACTGCTGCCCCTTGTCCTGCTTCTACACACCCAGTAGCACCTGTCCTGTGCCTTGGAGCCAGCAGTGTGGTCCCTCTCCTGGTGGCACAGATGGGCTCCCTGGCTTCTCCTTCTACATCCGCTGCTCCAGCCCCAGAGATGTCTCGGCTACACTTGCTCTCCTCTGCCCATGTCTGCCTGGCACAGGTTCCCAAACAAGATGCTGGAGATGTGAGATGGCCTTGGAGTGACAAATGGATGCAGTTAGGTCCCAGACCTAACACACCCTGGGATGGGGTGACCTCCTCTTCCATCCAAACACAGCGCTAACTCAACATCAACTCATTGCCCAATCAGATCCATGTCCTCCTCTGTTTCCTGGATAGTCACCTCCATCCTGCACCACTTTGTGAGGTCATCCCACCCCAGGGACATGACTTTCCATTAATCTTTGCTGAACTCCATGAGGTTCCCTTCAGCCTGCTGGAGTCCCTATCACAGCATCCCTGCCCTCCAGCACACTGACAGCTCCCCAAACTGCGCATGACCAAGCTGGATGTGTGCTCCATCCTGCTGTCCAAGCTGGTAACAGACGGGCTGGATAGTACCAATCCCAGCACTGATCCCTGAGGAACGTCACTGGCAACAAACTGCCAGCTGAACTTTGTCACCACCCTGTCACCCTGTGAGCTGGCCAACTTTCCCAGTACAGGTGTCACCAGCTGGGCTTCCAGGACATTGTGACTGACTGCATTTGAAGTCCCCACTAGAGTCAATGCCCACAATATCCACAGCATGCCCCTCCTCAATGCAACTGGTCATCCAGCAAGATTTGCTCCACCAGCTTCCTATGACTGAGCAGATGCCACCTGGGATCCTTCCTGAAAATGGCTGTGATGAGTGTTATCCCAGCCCTTCAGGAGGGCAGCAAGGAGGCTCACTGACATCAGCCAGAGCCCTCTCCCTTGGATGTGCCCTGCCTGCTGCCACAGGCTCATGCACATACAACTGGTTTATGATTTTGTGTAACCAAAGTGTCTGAGACCCAGAGTCCTGTTGTCAATCCTCATCCACTTCTCTGGCAGGACTTGGAATCTGACTGGAATGTGAAATCTAGATCCAGGCACCCACAGAACCCCACTCTGGTTCTGCCCCTGACACCTCACCAGCACAAGCAGTACCAGCACACAGCGTGCCCAGGCCTTGGCACTGCTGCTTGGCTGTTTAACACAAACCTACGCTGACACAAGCCAGTCAAAATATATTTGCAACACGGTTTATATTTCATGACATGCTAAAATAGAAAATTTCTCACCAGAGCTCGGTGTTTCCTCACGCACACACTGTGAATATGACCTTAAGGACAGGGGTACATCTGAGAGGCCACTTCACCAACAATGTATTATAACCAGTGTAAAAATAATGCTCTGACACCTCACTATCAGAAGCCCTCACCAAAAAAATGTATTTTTTAAAATCGTAATTTGAAAACTGGTAGTTACATTCTGCCAGCCTTTCCTTTGTGAATAGAGTCTCTGAGGAGATCGTGCTGACCTTTTAAAGCCCCCCAGAACCACCACCTACATAAATAACCTCTGCTACATAGGGGGAAAAGACCTCCAGACAGCATTAACATGAAGAGAGAGGTTAGAGAGGGCTAATGTCAAAAAGCACTGTGAGCAATAAGTAATGCACACAAACCATGATTGATAATGACCAGCACAGCGCCTTAATTCATCTTTTCTCCATCATTTTACTGAGAGGAACCATATCAAATTAAACAGTGACCCAGCAAGGGTTTATTCAACCATACAAAGCAGGGCATGAAGGAAAGACATATTAAAGTGGCAATGACTGAGGTGTAATTGTAGCTCCTTAAAGGAACACCACAGCTCTGGGGGAACCTGGAGAGGGAATCAGCCAAACACTGACAGCACCAAGTGATGCTCAGCACTTACAGGCCTTCATGGCCACAGCAAAATCTCCGCCTCCTCAAAGCCTCACTCAGGACCCATGTTCCACCTGCTCACAACACACTCAGTGTTAAACCAGCCAGGAAATTAGCAGTATTATGACAACTTGCCATAAAAACAATGCAGAATGTAGTTCCCCAAAGCTACTTCCTTTCTTTGCTTTTGTAACTATTAGAAGTCAGCAGCTCTTTGTAATGCTCCAGGCTTGCCATTGCCAAAAAGCAACAAGTGGTGGACAGAATCATAAGGGTTTGTGCGCCTTTGACCTGGCCTGAGGAGAGGCCAGCACGGGAGACCAGGGAGGAACTCCAGCTCCACTGGAGAACATCACCTGTGCCTCTGTACCAGAAAATGACACTTCTTTTACTCTGTAACTGGTATATTCCCCCACCTCAACCTGCAAAATGCCTTTAGATACCCATAACTTGCACACACTTAGGCAATTCCTTTAACTTAAATAAGTAACTCACTTATTAATAACTTGTCTATTTAATATTAGGAACACAGAAATTTGTAGGCTTTTGGCCTAATGCAGCCCAAGAGCTGGAGCACCTTTCAGTACCTTCCACATAAAACTGTCATCCTTATTCTTAGATACAAACTGCAGCTGAACATATTTTTGGATCATTGGATCATTGATGTCCTTTTAATATTTCCAAGTATTTGGAAAAAAGAAAGTTTTAGAAACAGAATGTGTAGAAGAACTACAGCTTGGGAAAGAGGAAAGAGGAATTTGCTTCTTACTGCAGATTTCAAAGCAACAATCTTTATTTTTACTGTAACAAATAGTCACTACCTGCTTCACCATCTGTAAGCCAGCATAAAACCAGGTCGAGATGACAAAGGTCATCTGTATACTCTCAGAGGGGGATCTACATTTTAAAATAGGCGAAAAAATTCCTACTTCATGTCCCAGAAAGGGGATACCACATCTTTCACCTTACAGTATTAAGTCTCTTCTCAGATCCTCTGTTAATAGGATTCCTTTAGCCAGCAGATGGATTGTGAATACAGGCAGTTTCATCTACTAAAAGACAACATAAATCATCATTGAGAAAGGAGAGACTGCAGTAAGGTTATCACCATACAGCCTCCTCCATGAAAGGTTTGCATTAAAGCATTAGTGAAATTAATTCATCTTTCATAAGAGCTTTGAGCAGTATCTGTGATCTATGATAACAACCAATTTCTCACTATGGGAAAAAAAAATTGCTCAGGCCTGATAGACTACACAAATCTGCTTTTTTTAAAAGGGCCTAACATTATCTGGAGTGTTGCTCCCAGAGGCATCATTTGAGGCTTATGCCTTGCCAAGAGGACCCATAAATCAAGACAGAAAGTTTTGTTAGTTTTATATGTAGTGGGCTGTAATTATTTTGAATTGCATTATGCCTCAATCATTGTAATTACTTTTAGATCGTCCTTAAGAAGCAGTAATAAAAAGAAAAGAAATCAGTCTTACACCATTTCTCACACAAAAAATTGTAAATGTGATATGAGAGGTCTGACTAAAACACACAAGAACATGTCAATACAACGTTCAGGAAGATAAGCTGCTCATGTGTTCTGCTGGGTCAACCCAAATTTCCAAAATACACACTATTTAGTGGTCTTTTATTGGCATTGTTATTATCAATATTTGCCTAGGAAGAAAACAGGTGATAAGATTAATTTTAGCTTTAGAAACAGAAACATGCATATGAGAACCAAAACCACACCCCTGTTGTTTTTGTTGTTGCTGTATCTGTGTGTTGAAGAGGCTCTTTGGTCTCCCAAACAGAAATGGCACAGTCTGAAAATCACTGCAACTATTTTCTGACTTTGCAGGCCATGTGGAAATATGCTGGGCTGGCCTGTGCCAGGGGTAGCCAGGTGAGCATGGCAAGTCACATGGAGGGGTCGGCTGTTGTCCCCATCACTGCAGTCCTGAAGAGCCCTTCCCTCTCCCCCTGCGCAAAGCTCTGCAACAGCACAGGTGAATCATCCAGCCTGTTTCAGGGGTCTGCCTGCAACACCATTTCCAGGAATTATGTTGAGGCCAGGAACAGAACCACACTTTCCAGGTGCTTCAGGGATTTGTTCATGTTTTAATTGTGCGTGTCGGTGGATTTTCTCTCTTCGTGCTTATTCCTCCTCCAGGTAAGCACTACCCCTGACAATCAGAACATGGTGCTTTCTGCCCCAAACAGTCATTTCAGGCACTGGAACAACAGGACCAGTGCGAAGGTGTCAGAGCCTCCAAAGGAATTCCTTGGGTTCTGGACCCCACAGTCCTGCCCTGAGAGCAGCACTGGATGGTGTATCAAATGGGAAAGCTGCTGCTGCTCATGCAAATGTGGGAATATCTAATTCCTGAGCATCCACAAGGAATGAACACAATTCCTGCTCCACAAAACTCTGTGGAAAAGCCCTGAGATTCCACTGCTGCTTCAAGAAACTGTGAAGAACTGTTGATGTAAGAGGGATAATAAACAATGCTGAACAAGTTAGAGCTTTGCCAGTCTCCTGATGAAACAAGAACAGTGAAATAAGGGAGGTATCAATGAGCAATCCATGTAACTCGTTCTAGTGCAGTGAGGCGGGATGGCAGCTCTGACCACACTGTGCAGTGCTCTCAGTGCACCCAGCACTGCAGTCACATCCCTCACAGCCCTGCTCAGCTCCTGCTCCTGCTGCCAGTCCCCCACACTGCTGCAGCTCCCTTCCAACACCTGAGAAACCACCTCAGGGGCCTCAAAATGATGTAACACTTAACTTCAAAAAAGTATTTAAGATGCTTATTCACAGGAGATAAAAGCTTAGCAAAATTATGTCAAAGGCAGTTTCCCTTCCAGTACAGAGATATAAAAATAAATAATTCAAGATCAAAGTCAAGGAAAAGAACAACCTTCACTCTCATCAACCCAGTAACTATGCAATGCTCTGCAAAGCCCACAAGCACTGTGTAAATATGTCTAGGTGTGTATATTTACAAATTCTAAATTAATTTTTAAAGTTTATTTAGTTCTTCCTTTTATTAAAATAGTAACATGCCTGTTTGATCCACTAATGTTACTGGAATTCAACAAATTTATTCACTTGGCTTGAGAAAGACATTAACCATTAAATACTCACATTCTAGATGCTCTTAAGAAATTAAAAATGAGAAAATTAAAGCAAACATCAATGAAAAAAACTGCAGGCGAAGTCTGCACTTGCAGGTGCAGTGGAAGAAATCCCTCAGCTCTGGTTGTGTTTCTGGTTTTGACAAGACCTTCAACCTCAAACCTGCAACACTCCCCAGTTCTTCTGAGAACAAGAGGGAGTCTGAGGGCAGCCTCAGAGGACACCATCAATGTGTGTCCACGTCACACACACTCTTGCCCCAACAGGAGCTCCCTTTTCCTAATCTTAATCCACCTGCAGGACGCATCCTGCCAAGGAGCAGGGCTCCCCGAGACAGCCCTGCCATGGCACAGTGTGCCATCCCTTGGGGTTTAAATGCGCAAGTGAGTCTTTTCATCACTGTCTCTACCTTTCACAAGGATTTCCTACTATACAAAGAGTTCCACTGATATTTGGTACATCCATGCCATGACTTAAAACACGTATTACAGGTGTCAAGAAATCAACAGGTAAACAAATAAAATTCCAAGAATCCATATGCCCTTATTCACATCACTGAGAGGAGCTGCTCAAGTAATCAGAGCAAATCACAATCAAATCCAGTATATGAGAATGCTCCCCAAGCTGTACGTACCTCAGGGAAATAATCCTGTGGAAATTTCTCTTTTTCCAGCATGGGTGTGCTTTCTAAAGTGTCAGAGTAGATTTCTTTCCCAGTAACCTTTTTGTACTTCTTAGCTAGGAATAGAGATAAAACAAAAGTAACAATTATAACTTCAACATTTTGAGCAAGGTCCTGCACTCAGTGGCAAAGCAGTGGTATCTGCAAAACAGCAGGCAAATCAAAAGAGTCTTATCGCAAGTGTGCAAGCACTGAACTGTTCTGGGGGAAAACCAGGGACCACTCAACCAGGTATAAACACATCTGCTTATATCAGACACCTTGAAGCTACACAGTTATGGATACTGTCATTCCTACTACCCAGAGCCCTGTAAAGTGTTGGGAGTCTAATTATGAACTCGGTCTCTGCACACCTTTGCACTTGAATCCCTGCTCTGTGACTGTCCTAGTTACAGGGGCTGGGACCAGTTTATCACTATGTGGGTATAACCAAAACTGTCATTATGTAATTTCTGATGCAGTGTTATTAATGGGTCATTTGCAGCAGCTGCCCAGGGCACATCTGACACCCCAGGCTACTGGGTGTTAAAGAACCCTGAGAGACAGAGGAGTGTTTCTGTCTTCACACCAGTGACTCAGCTGTGATATCTTCCCTCCTGGAAGGCACCAGCACCTTCACACCCAGCCTGAGGGGTCATGTCTGCTAATAGGGTATTAGGGACTGGCATAATAGGGAGCTGCTACAACGTACACCATCAAAGATTTCAAAATATCCCATGACTCACGGAGTTAAATCACCCATTGTGAAACTCCTCGCCCTCGGGGAGGTACTGGGTATTCCCACCTGAACCTGAGCATGTATAATCTTCAGATTTTGGGACTTTTGGTACCATTCATTGGATCCAGAGGAGGACCAGAAACTCAACAGGACTGAGACCACCACTGTTGACAAGACTGATCATTACTTCGACAGAACTGTGACCATCATCCTCACCAACAGGTTTCCTTTCCTTTTCCTTTGCACTCAGCAGGACCATGTGGTGTTCGTGTCCCAGGGTGCTGGCTTATACATCTATCTTTGCGGGTTAAAACCAGTTTCCTCTGAATCACTGTATTTATTGTAATCTTTTTAATAAACTGTAACTGACTTGTAATTTCTCTTGAGTTGGGTTCATTTCTCCTGCCAGTTTACTTTTAAACCAGCACAGTGACCCTGCAGCCCCCATCTCCTTCCTTTCTGGCCATCAGCACATGAGGCTGGCATGGGGATTTACAACTGGAATGGGTGCTGCCTTTGTACAGGAGACTCAGTGGTGATGAACATCACTTTCCAAAGTCTCTAATGAACAGCTTCATCACAGACAGAAACAGCACAGACTTCTATGGATCTATTCAGCTCATGAACGAGAGGTACTGCCTCTTGATCCACTTCATACTTGGTCTCTTCCTGATCAGGGCAATGTACTGGCATGTCTAAGGTGAGAACCTGACTTAGTTTACAAACTCCTCCGACACAGGAGTCCGGGCAGCTGTCGTACATTTGGACCTACCCAGCTGGACTGAGTTTTGACTGGGAATGTATAGGAGAAAAACTCCAAAGCAACTATTATCAGGAACTCTGAAGTGTCCAGTTCTACCGGATATCTGGTGAAAATACCAAGCAGTACAAAAACCTGCCAGTTAAAGTTGTCTAGATAAAGTATTTTATATCTGAGGAAGCATTTACTGTAATGTAGCACTATGTCTTCAGGGGGAAAAAGCATCATTCTATACGTGCCAATCACGTATAGAGGTCTGGCTCCCACAGGAAAACTAAACAAATATCCCAATAAATTGACGTGGCATCCTTCTGAGTGGATCATGGATGGATGTGCCTCTTTCAGCAAGTTTAATAGTGTCAGCAGAGATCCTGATGCCATTTAGGATACAGATAAGACTTGGCAGAACTGTAAGGACTGAAGGTTTCTGCTGGGAGGACCTCAGTTAAAGGCAGTCCTTGGCAAAGGGAGGCACTTCCCCATCACTCACATTGGCATCAACGCTACGTGTGAGGCACTGGCTCACTGACACCAATGCTGAGCAGTGAATGCAGGGGGAAGACAGAGCGCCTCCAACTAAAACCAGCTCTGCTCATTTCTGACTTCACACTAGAGGATAAGATTCTTTTTCTAAATCTGGAACTGACTAAAACCCTTCTCTTCAAGGATGGCCCTTCAGAACACGGAGGTTGGAACTAGTTTAAATATTAAGCAAACTTTCTGGCCTCTGATCACAGTGAAAACAGTCTAGCACCTCTATGCTGTAGCAAATAATATGTGAGGCTGTAGGAGAAAGATATTCTCATTTTAAAACTCAGATGCGTCTCCCTAAGATTTGAAGAACAGAGACAATCTTTTTTTCCCCAAAGTCTGTATTCAGTCACATCCAACTGTGCCGTGAATTTTGAAAAGCCACAGTGATGTTCCAGGAATACTGAATTGTGCATTAACATCTATTTTTTTCATGCTTTAGAGTAGAACCAAAATTTCATAATGATTTTTGTGCAGAGAATGTTTGTATCCATTTGGATTTTTTTTCTGATTTAAGAGCTTAGTACACTGTGAAAAAGTCAATAGTCATGAAGAAAGAGGCAAGTTTTACATTTCCCCTGAAAGATGGGAACCTTCAGGGTCATATTTTACAAACCCTACATTAGAAGACGGATTCTGCTCTACATTATGAGAACAGCGGGTGACTTAAAATAGCAATTCACCCATTTCCTTGGGCTTTTATGAAGAGTTTTTTCTTTCCAAATGGTACTTGGGCCAAACCCATCTTTCTGTGCATGGTTCACAGCCCTGCTGGCTTTGTTAAGGTTTTGCCAAGCAAAACGAAGCACTGACCATTTAAAGCATTTATTTTCTGGAACAACTATCTGGTATGCTTTCCTATCGATTGTTTTCCCCTACATTTTTTCCTTCTATTTTCTTACTTCCTTTTAAAAGCAGTACAGTAGTGAATAAGATGCTAATCAATGATTAATAAATCCCCAAAGCTCCTTTTTTCCTAAAGTAGGCGTCATTTCCCTGTCAGGTGCTGCTGAAGCAGGACACGTCCCTTCTGTGACCAGCAGGAAAAGCCTTTGGGTGGAGTTCAGAGTAAAACCGCTGCTCCTCCAGGGCCAGTGGGATGAAGTTGTGGGCTCAGGTGTGCACTGGCAGTTCACAGATTATTGGCACACAAAGCAATTCACATGGCAGAATGAATGAAACACCACAGCAGTGGAGAGCAGACCATCCCACCCAGGGCCTAGGCAACAGCTGGGACCCCCACTGGCCCCGCCATGGGCACAGTTCATTACTGAGTGTCTGCAGAGTGGCTCTAGTCTGGGAGAAAGCCCAGGTAATGGCCTCTCTCAGGAGTGCCAACATTGCTATGGAGGGTTCCCATACAGACTGTCAGAGAAAAAATCACTCTGTGATACTCAGTGTTCCTTCAGCACTGAAACCAGCAGTGACAGGAGAACTCATGTTGGCTAAATCTTGAACAGCCAAATACACATACTGTTCAAATATTTCAAGTCAGGAAGACCCCGTACCCTCAATTACATGAGCAGAAAGAATCTGTCTCTACTGAGAACAAAAATAATTAATCTATATAATTAAGACAATTAGTTCACTCCATAGTTACCACCATTTGAACAGTGTCTCAAATTAATGGGATGCTAGATGAAGTATTAATGTGACTCAGCTCAGCGAGCTAAATGAAGCTCAGAAGATTTTTGTATTAAATATACACAGTTCTCAACTGAAATAACATAAATTTTACATAATCCTTTCTATATACACTTCTGGAAGCATTCAATAATTTTATATCATATTTTTAAGGTACACAGTCTTGCATTACTTCTAAACCTGCGAGACGTAGCAAGACCTCCAACCTGAAGGATCAATATGGGTTAAAACAATGCCACCCTCCTACTGACCTGCTCTGCTCCTGAGTAATTTAAGCCATAAATCTACCTCGGCTACTTTGCAAAATGGCCATTGCTGTTGGACAGTTAAGGTCCTGGTCCTGTATCTGATCTACATGGAAGAACCTTGCGGCCATTCAGAGCTCTGAAATCCACAGGGATCACTATGGACCCAAAGGTCTGTGGGAATGATTAATGCTCCAGCTTGCAACCTGTGGCCGGTCCTTTGACTTCTCCTAAGAGGTCTATAAAAGGTAAGAAAAGCAACGCCTGTCACCAAGGAACCTGCAAACATTATACAGGAGTTTGTGTAACATGGGAACACTGACAGGCACCATCATCAGAAATGAGGATGGGAAAGCTGCCTTGATATATAAAGCCAATTGTACATTAAAAACATTTAATTCCTTCGCTTACCTTTAAAATCAAACTGGTAAATGTTTTTCAAAGATTCATGAAGAAAGTAAAAACTTCCTAGAGCCTGTAAAAAAAAAACAACAATAAAATATGAAATTATAAAAATATCTACTTTGGCTAATGAAAATTAAAATAGTATCATGGTTTTCAATTAGAAAAAAAAACAGAAGAAATTTATTAATGTTTAAATTTTCTAAGATCTATAAAAATATTAATTTCCTTTGTTGCTTCTCTGAAGTTTCACTAGCCATTATAAAGAAGATCCTTAACAGCTTACTGACCATGGTGAGGGCACCACAGCCAGTGTACATTTAAACACCAAATGGAGGAACACAACTGGTGACACAGCGTCAAACACAGCCCCCTCGGACTGTTACAAAAACCTGACATTTCTCCTTGACTCTCAGGTCAAAACCAAAGCTTTTGGAGCTCGTGGTACAGGAATAAGGGAAAGTTTGCAATTTTCCAACTTGCATCTCAAGCCTCTGCAGAAGGGGCACCACAACCTCCCAAGAGCCTGACACAGTTTTTTGCCACCCTGAGACTGATAAGGTTCCTCAAAACCCCTTGCCTTTCTGCTCCAGTCTTCCTTCCGTATGCCCCTTTTCCTGAGACCCTCCACGGCTGCCAACAGGGTGCTCAGGCCAACAGTCCCTTCGTGGCTCCATCTGTACCATGGGAGCTTGACCATGGTAAGACCTACAGGTACTGTGAGCTCGCTGCTTGCTTTGCCTTCTCCTCAGTCATGTCATATGCTGCTCTCTTCCAGATAATGAGAGGAAAATGACGTGTTAGAAGAGCGCAAACGCAAATCAAGTGAGAAATGAAAAAGCAGTGTAAATAGACTTATAGTGGAATATAAAAAAATCTACAAATTTTAAATGAGAGCTTGATGAACCTTTAAATACATCTGGTGCACTAAACAGAAGCTGAGCAAAAAAGTAGCCTGCCATTAGATAAACTCTGTCTGAGAAGAAGAAGAAAAGAAGCAATGCATTAAGCAAGAAGGATGGTTTTGCTTCATTCCATCTCTTCTTCTCTGAAGACAGAGCCCCTCCCAGCAGAGCACTATTTGGCTCGGGGACTGCTGCATTATTTATAAGACACTGCACATCCAGAGATTAAACATTTGCTGATTTGTCAAAAGCACAAACATGAGGTCCTGCCCATCTCCTTGACATATTAGTCCATCCAACAGAAAACACTGTCACGCATTTAATTGATGAGTACATGTCTCTGCGACACAGGCAGATTTCTTTGGGCCTTTGGGCTTCTTTATAACATGGAGTAGGCGAACAAGGAAGTACAGGAAACACTCCTGTGAAGGACTCAAGGTTAACTGCGCTGCCACAAGGACACACTACCAGGAAAAAATAAATCCTGGTACAAGATAAAAGCACTGCCACCTGATATTCCCAGTTGGTCCATCCCTTTCTTCAGTGCACAGGGCAAGATCTGACATCTATAAAGATAACACTTTGCTATATAGTAATACTCTATAAGAACTTGTTATAAAGATACAGCTTTATTTCGGCTTCTTACATGGCATTCAGAAGAAAAAAGGAGCCTCAGAAAGCATCTGGGAAGTAACAATCCAAATGCCCCAAGTCTGAAAAATTTAACAACAAATGAAAAAGGGATCACGGAACAGGAAATCTTGGGCTGTGTCAGTAATGTGTGGCCAATCCAGCCTACCTGTGACATCTTAGGGCTCTTTTTAAGGGAGCTTTTCTTTTTCCCCACAAAGCAGGACAGCAGGATCACGTTGTTAAAGTTCCTGCACTGCCCCATACAGGGCTGTCAGTGGGAATGCTCAGGGCACTGCCCAAGAGACTGAGAACTCTCCTGGGCTGGAGACTCCCTCCCCTCCTGAGCTGCTTCTTCAGTGGCTGACCATCCTCATAGTAAGCTTTTCCCTTTATTCTCATCAGAATTCCCCATGCCATAGCTGAGATGGGAATCTAATACTAAGCAAAAAAATTATTTGGAGACAGTGATATGTCCAAATCAGGTACAAATAATGTTAAAATTTGGGTGACAGAATTATGAACTCTGAAGCTTCTTTATGTAACATATCAACAAGTAAACCCAGATGAATCCAGATGCTCTAAAACCTGTTCTATTTAGGTGTCATAATTCTATTAAAAGCAGTGCTGCCACTCATCCTCAAGCTACAATGTCATCTCTGGGTGTCACGATTCACTCATTGCTTGACTTCTTACAGTTGTTTTAATCTCATTTTTAAAAACTAATTTTGAAGGCTTATGCAGCAAAAGCTCGGTCTGATAGTCTGCACTTGTAGCACAGTGTCAACTACTAGTGCACAATGAATCTGTGACAGTGATGAAGTAACTCTGTCAACTTTCAGGAACTGATACCACTAACATTAAGACAGGCTTGGACTGTGAAATTCCAAGCACTCTATTGAAAAGAATCAAAACTATAATGGAATGGAAATTACAACTATCGCTATCTTCCACATTGTTATAGACTTAATCATGTTTAGGTACATAAATGTGGACTTGTAAAAATGATGAAGTGCACTTATAATTCCCTGCCCTAATGCAATGAAAGATACGTAAAAAAAACCTTCCAGGGCCTAATGCCTAGGCCCTTTTGTTGAGGTGATTATGTTAATTCAATTTATTTCTCATAAAATGCCAGTTTAACAATACAGTTAAATGAGATTAATTTAAAGAATAGAACTTTGCTTTATTTTCTTATTTACAATTTTAATATCCTTTGGAAAAAGCAGCAGTGGCACATACAGCAGCAGCAGTACATACAGTATCTAAGTGATAAAACACAGGAACACATTATAGATTATAAACCACCCAAAGAGCTCAACTTTTAAACATCTCAAATACTAAGAAAGAAAGCTATTATTTGTTCCATTTTAAGGGTTCTTGAAACGGATGACTTCTGCTGTTAGTACAAGTTCTATGCCACCTGTAAGTGGGTGCTTCTACTGAAATGGAAGCTCAGTGGCTGTGCTATGCACTGTTCCTTCCTTGCTCAGTTACAGGGGCTGCACCAGAGCAAAACAGCAGATCTGGGAATACCGCATACCTCTGCATTCCTTCCTCTGGGAATACTGCAGCCCTCCTCACCAGAGCCTTTCTAGAGCACAAACCTGGAAAACAGTGTGCACCGAGGGCCACTGAGGTTGACACACTGGGGACAGTGCACATTCTGCAGCTGTGCCCCTGCGGACAGTCTGCACCCTGGAGGATCAGTCTGTAGCCTTTCCTCTCCTGCACTCAGAGCACCCTAATTGCTGAGGGCAGGGCTCAGGCACTGTGGAGCAGTCTCGCCAGCCGCTCCAATCCAGAGCTGAGCACTCCTGCCCCAGGGAATGGACAGGGCATGGCACACGCTCTGCCATGCATGATGTCTCGCCAGAGTGAAGTGCAAGAAGCAGCCACAGGACTTCCCAAGGAGTCTGCAAAGAGACTAGTCATGGATTCTATCTCAGTAGCCTCATAGGAGAGTGATGAATGAACAGCTCACAGTTTGGCACAGATCAGAACGTTCTTAATTTGTGTCAGGCCAACCTGTTTGCCACTGGGCCAGTTACTATCAAAATCACTATATTCAGCAGTACCAGAAGTTTCTAGAAGCCCAGAGAGACCAGCCCAACCTGCTGGCCTCAGGTGGTCACAGGGACAGCACATGTTACTCCTGGGACTGATCAACCAAGTGAATTAGGAAGAAATCCTTCCCCGTGAGGGAGGGCCGGCCCTGGCACAGGTTGGGCAGAGAAGCTGTGGCTGCTCCTGGATCCCTGGCAGTGTCCAAGGCCAGGTTGGACGGGGCTTGGAGTCACCTGGGCTGGTGGAAGGTGTCCCTGCCCATGGCAGGGGTGGCACTGGATGGGCTTTAAGGTGCCTGCCAACCCAGGCGATTCCATGAGTCTGTGATTTCTACACTACTATTGAAGCCAGGGGCTAACAAGACACAAAGGGCTTCATCAGAGCCTGAGGTGACCAGTTACTCCCAGAAGACATACACAATTCAGACTAACACCCGTGGCCACAGGGAAACACCACACAAGTCACTACCAGTAGCTGTACTGAAATTTATTCACATGCTTCCCAGGGAAGTTTAAACATTATAAATAGATGTGAATATATATATATACACACACACACACCCCCAACTAAACCAGCAGACAGCATAAAAGAAGAAAGGCAGATTGCACGGACATGAGCAATACTCATTTTAAGGTTGGCCAAGTTCCTTAGAAACACACAAAAAGGTAAAACTGACTGTTCTGCTGTCTACCCTGCTCACTATAACGAAACAGCTTGGCTTTAATATCCCTAAAATCAAACAGTCAAACCAGCACACAAAATTGTGCAGGTAGAGCAGGGAAAATTTCCACTGTAAACTCCTAGGACCTCTTTCAATATCACAGTCACTAACTGCAGAGTACACAGGCAAACACATCCTGGCTTTTGTGAGAATGGCCCCTCTGGAAATGCTGGAGCTCAGGGAAAGGCCAGGCATTATCTCAGGCAATGCTGCTATTAACAACTGCTTTTTCCAGACTGACAGAAGTACCTGACTGTTCCTACCACGTCTGTGTGTGGAGCTGTACTGCAGCTGTAGACACAGAGAGCAACATTTAATGTACGGTGAGCACATTCATTAGAAGAGCTTTGCATCTCCCCAAAAATGTATTTTGGAGGAAAAAACAGGCATCTTCTCTCTGCTAGCAGACTGAACTTAAATGTCCACTGCGATTAATTATCTTCCAGAATGATACTCATTACGGGATTAGACATTTCTTTCATTACTCCATACCAAAAGACTCATCTGGAAAAACTGGCACTGATGGCAAGATAGACAAATTGGTTGTGATGGATTATACATCTGCCATCATTACAAATGCTATTCCTTTGATTAAACAGAAATTTTGCAACAAAAATTTGAAGATTTAACCAGCCATAATTTTTTTTAACAGCTAATTGGCATAATTTCTTCTTAAAGTACACATTGCAACTGTGGAGATTTAATGCGTAAAGGAAATAGCTGAATAAAAGTTTAATTACTGTACAGAGTAAACATTTACTGCATTACCTCACTAAATGTGATAGTTAATATATAAAGATTGCTTTAAATATATTTAAAATAAATTGCCCATGATGACACAGAAACTGTAATTCATGTAGTCATAAAATCCATAATTAGCTTTAATGAATATTTAAAGTCAAAGTTCAGCCCAACTTTTTCAATGTTTAACCTACTATATCAATATAGTTCAAGGAATTCATTTATCATGGAACATGACAATGTCTGAATATGAATTAGCGCAGGCACTGCTGACAGGAAGCCCTTATCTCCCACCAGCCTTTTTGGCTCTGCAGAATGTCAACACTGAGTTTGGCACGCCTGACACTACTGATTGCCCGCCTGCTTTGCTACCAACAATTAAAAAAGTATTTCACATGTTTATAAACCTGAACATCAAGAGCAGGTATTAGTTTCCCATTAGCGAGATGGAGTCCGTGGGCAGCCACATCTGGGTCGGGGCAGGCCCGGCCCGGGGAGCTGCAGCGATGGCAGCGGGGCACACTGCGCCCGGACCCGTGTGTGCCGCAGCGACGCGCCAGAGCCCTCACCCGGACACACCTGAGACGGGAACCGGCGGGGCCGGCCCTTCCACACACGCTGCGGGATGTCGAGCCCTGCCATGGCTGCGCTGGGACAGCGCCACGGCCACGGCCCCACACGGCCACGGCCCCACACGGCCGGGGTCCCACACGGCCACGGCCCCCACACGGCCACGGCCCCACACGGCTGGGACCCCCACATGGCCCCCACACGGCCGGGGTCCCACACGGCCACGGCCCCCACACGGCCACGGCCCCCACACGGCCACGGCCCCCACACGGCTGGGACCCCCACATGGCCCCCACACGGCCGGGGCCCCCACACGGCCACGGCCCCACAGGGCAACCCCGGCACCGGGGACAGTGGCACCCATCCTGAGGGACTGAGGGGTACCTGCTGGGGACAGGGACACCTGCTGGGGACTGTGGGGTACCTGGTGTGCAGGGTGCCCTGCCACAGGGTACAGCAACAGCAAAACAGCTCCAAAAGTCTGCTAGGAAACAATCCTGCTGGCTACCTTGGATTTCTGTGGCACTTCAGAAACACCTTGTGAAAACACTCACCCTTAGTTTGCCATAAAAAAGTCAGTTTTGATACAAGTGCCACTGCCCCGAAGAGGGAGGACGGGCAGCTCCAGCCTGGCTCTGGCACACCACAGCCAAGCGACACCAGCCACCCATTGCCCATTCAAGGTTAAAAACCAGGCTGCATACACAGATCTAGTCATTATAAAATACTCTATCACTTTTTATTTGCAAACAAATTAGGTGTCCAGCAATTTATCATTTCCTGAATTAGACTTATCAGCTAAAGCACATACAATTAAAGTGCCATTGAGCCTGCCCGGACGGCCCCGCTCCCCCTGACGCGCAGACGGCCGGAGCCCGATCCGACCGTTCCAAACAATTACACACCACTCCTGCAGCTCCCTACTGCAAACACAGGTATCAGCTTCAGCCCAACAGTATTTGAATAATTACACCTTTAATAAAGTGTCAAAGTGAGTGGGCTCCAAATACTCAGTGACAAACTTCAAAACCTCTCTCGACACACCGGAACTTGGTCTGTATTAAAAACAACTCTTCAGTTACACGTGATATTCCCATTAAAGCAAACGGAATTGTCCACTTGGGAAAGAGTAAAACCAGTGGCAGGACTGGCACCGCAAACTCTCTCACTCCACAAAACCTACATCAATGTTATGCATCATAACATAAACACACAATGTTTATACGTAAATAAGATATACATTTCTTAATTTATAATGCCCACATTGTAAAGAAGCCACCTGCACTTCTACCTTACCAGCATCTCCAGCGCTCATTTCCCAGTTAAGTCAGTACTGTTGGAGCACTGGAGATTTCCAGAAGCAGAAGCAGCAGGTGCAGCTGGTGGGGATAAAAAAGGGTATCCAGCACTAGGAGTCCCTAAATGCTGGGAATTTCTTGACTATATTAGATCCATACCTGCAAAGACCCTTCTGCATTTTTTAGATTAATTTCCACATGTTGGTTTTGACTTCTAAAGTTCTTTTGTCTCAAAAAATTCTAATTTGTTTGTAATCCATTTATTTCATGGACCTGCCAATTTTTCAGACCTACTCTTCCAGCCATACCACTGCACCAAGCTGGGAAGCTCCACCTCTGACTCCTCTGTGCCGGGTGAATCGCCTCACACTGCCCGTGTCCCCAGCTTCAGGCAGCTGCCAGAACACACAGGGTG
Organism: Grallaria varia; assembly: GCA_013396735.1. Classification (NCBI taxonomy): domain Eukaryota; kingdom Metazoa; phylum Chordata; class Aves; order Passeriformes; family Formicariidae; genus Grallaria; species Grallaria varia. The sequence continues at coordinate 214,002 of VWZG01006613.1, forward strand.
GTTTCCAGCTGTTCTCCACTCAGTGCCACAATCTTTGCTGTTGAGTCATAATTGAGCATCACCAGACACACTTGTAACATCTAGCACTGCTCCCTCACTCTCTTCTTTCTCGATTCTTCAGAGCAGCCCTTTCAAAGTGCAAGACCAATAACAATGGAACTATCAAGGGGGATAATCACTATAACTGTGCCTCTAAAAAAATCTAAATAATTAATTTTTTTATTTGCTTTTGCTTTTATAATAGTTGAATTAAATGTAATTCAGGAAACAACTGATGCACAGGTGTTCATATATAGTTTTATAGCTTGCAATGTTTATTTCTAGCATCATTACCAAGATTTAGATATTTTCTAACAGACTCATCTGTTAGGTTTCTGTAAAGGTTGAGATTTGTCTAGATGACAGACTGGAGTATCTGTTTTAAAAATCCCAGATACCTAAATCCCAAGTCATTTAAATGCATAACCAAGAGATCAACATAAAAAAAAAGAAACTTGTTTGCCATCCTGGTCATTACAGGTACCTCAGAGAGGTCTCTGCTAACAGCAACGGTACATTCTCTGGAACAAAACTGAAGTCCCAGGAGCTTTCATTTTCCTGTTCTGAAGACTAACAAAATGAGGGATCTTCAGCTAACATGATCCACCTCTACCACCTTCTCTTCATCATTTCATTACAACAAATGAATAATCATATTCAATTTTAAAATATTATTTGAGATCAGTTAATTTAAGAAAAAAAGAAAACTTAATATACAAAACCGTTGAGCTATGTATAAAGATGCCTGGTGAGTAAACGAATAACCCACATGTAACCTACTGTATTGACAAAGAATATTTAATGCCACTTTTGATACTGACATGTTTCACAAAAAGATTTCATATTTTAATTAAAAACCAATTCAATTACCAAAAAAAAAAAAAATCCAACAGGTGCTTTTCCTGAAAACCAAGATTAGTGACAGACCAAGGAGCCAATCTGAGCTAAGGGAAGTGTATGTGTGCGGAGCAGTTACAAAAAGGGCCACTTATCAATATTCCTGAACACAAAGTAGAGCTCTCACAAAGTCATTAATCACGCTGTTATTTAATATTTCTATTACATAAGCACTCTGGAGGCCCCAATCAGGATAAGTGGCACCCAGCCTGGCTCTGCACCAGTGCGGAAAGGAGGCGGTGGGCATACAGGATGCAGAGCTGCAGTTCAGGGCGACGCTCTGCATTCAGCACCAGCAAGCTCTAACGGGGCTGACAGCAGGGAGCGAGTGTGATCAGAGAGCCAAAACCTCTGCTGAGGACATGCACAGCCAGGGCAAAGCACCCTGCCCTGCTCAGAATATTCACTGGATGGGAAGGGATAGAAAGGCTAAGTTCCACCTGTGAGCACAGCAGACAGGATAGGCATAAGTGCTCCTCAAAAGATACACAGGAAAATGCTTAAATACTTCACAGTTATTTCAGTGTTAAGCCTCATGGAGAGCCAAAAATATTTTCTGGGCAGTTACAAGTTCCTGACAAACAAGCTCAAAAAATTGTCTGAAGAGCCAGATTTATCCTATGGATAGTTGCAACAGTTTTTGAACTTCAAGAAACAGAGCTCGAGTCTCAGGTTGCAAAAGATAATACAGAAGTGCAGGATATTGTTTTTCAGCTATACTCTATATTTTATCTCCCACATATTTTTGCAGCTGGGCCCTTCCTGCTGGGCATGGGATGGTGGCTGATCCAGCCAGGCTGAGCTGCCACATGGGATCTGCCTTGGGCAGTGCTCCTGGAACTGGGACTCAACCTGGACGGCTTCTGAGCACATGGCAGACACTGCTGGATGCTTAACACTTTACCACCGTTTTCTTCTGGTTAAAAATGAGGTGCTTTATTTTGGGGGAAACTGAGTAGTCTGGGTGACTCCTATCACATTGATTTGATTCTAAATAATCTGAATTTTAAAAAATTTAAATCAATTCAGTATTTCATTGCTATATTCTTACATAATACACTCAAGATGGCAAATTCAATTTGATGAGGAGGCATTAATGCCCATTTCATTTAGCGTTATCCAGGTCATCTTGAAACAGGAAAGTATCATGTGGTAAAAGGTTGTATTTAGCATGTCACAGTCACTGGTGCTTGTTTTATATCTCAGAGAACCTTTGTAGCTACTTCAAAATAAGAGATGATTGATTTACAAAGTACCAAATTTCAAATTTCATATTCTAGGACTAAACATCAAATAATTGGACAAAGCTGTCCCCCTGTCTGACCCATCACAATCAAGCCCCTTTCAAGGTTGACTGCCTGCATAAGAAATATGTGCATAATTTCATTTTGTCTCCTGTCCAACATCCAATGTTAGAAGTTAATTAAATTGCTTGTCCATTGTATTCATCCACTTACAAAGTTAATGATATTCTGTTCCTGAATTAAAGAGAATTTTATAAAGCCTGCACTATGGAACCTGGCATGCCGTACACCGAGGAGCTGAACCCTGTCATGGTTCCTGATTGCAGTTCTCCTAATTAGGAAACAAAATGAATGTTTCTGTGTCTGCCAATGCAGAGGACAAGTCATTCCAACAGCGAGGGTAAATGCTCTGTACAATAGCAACTTAATAATATCTCATGTTTGACTATAATAAATTCTGCACGATTAATAAACCTGTTAAATTTTTAAATTACCGTAACAAAGATGAAACGCAGTGGAACAAGGCAGCCTTAACAGAGGGTCACAGATTTGAGGGACAGAACAGCTTCTTGCAAGGGCATCAACCTTGAGGACACTGAAATCATCAGTTTTTGCTCTTCCTTGAGATGAAGGAGGCAAACGCAGTGTTATGGCAATCTGCTGGAGAAACTGGGATTAATAATCTAAACTGCACCCCCCTGGCGCTTTTGGCCTAACTACACCAACCTGGTACCTGTGCCAGAGTCCTCCTGAGCGGCCTCACAGTCAGCAGTGTAACACAGCTGCAAATCCAGCACCTACAATGGCAGCCCTGCTGTCCAGGAATGCTGCTGGGGACAGCGTTGTCACCATGAGCCAAAGCCAGAATCCAGCACAAAGCCTACTCATCACGTGACAAAACGTAACCATGAGGGTGAGTGGGACCCCTCACCACACTGCCCTGCACTAAGTCCTGCTTCAGGGTACTCTTTTCCATGCTCAGCACAAAGGTGCCTTCCAAGGCTGGTGTCTTGGGAGACACAATCTGTCTTACCCTGGTCCTTGCTCTGAGCAACCTGGACTAGTGGAATGTTCCCTGCCTATGGCATGGGGTTGAACTGCATGATCTTTAAGGTCCCTTCCAGCCCAAACCAGTGTGGTATTCTGTGACACTACTGGTGCTGCCAGATACAGCTGTGCTGAAGCCAGGACCACCTGGCAGCATGGGGCTCACTCTGCTCCTGGGGATGAGTCTGAGCTGGGTCCAACCACGTGGTCCCACATGACACAGCCACACCACCCGGTGTCAACCCACGGCTCCCCTGGTCACACCACCATCACCCCACTGCTCCTCCGGTCACCCCACACCACCATCACCCCACTGCTCCCCCGGTCACACCACCGTCACCCCACTGCTCCCCTGGTCACACCACCATCACCCCACTGCTCCCCTGGTCACACCACCATCACCCCACTGCTCCCCCAGTCACCCCACACCACCATCACCCCACTGCTCCCCCGGTCACACCACCATCACTCCACTGCTTCCCCGGTCACACCACCATCACCCCACTGCTCCCCCGGTCACACCACCATCACTCCACTGCTCCCCCGGTCACCCCACTGCTCCTTGGGGCCAGCCCCCAGCCAGGCTGTGGGATGTGTTGCCTCATGCATGGCCATTGCTGCCAAACCTTCCCAAAGGTGGCTCCAGAGGATGTGTGCAGCACCCACAGTCCTGCTCATAGTCCAGCGCACCAAGCTGGAACCCAAACCTGGGACAGCTGACACATCCAGGAGAAACCTGGAGTCCCTTAACACAGAGCATGGGGGCAGAGGAACCTGGGCCGAGGGGAATGTGCTCGTACCCCCCTTCTGAACACCCTCCCGACACCTGTGCTCTCAGGCCTCCATGCAACATACAGAAAATCTGAAATTCTAAAAACACCACCACAAACTAAGGTTAATTTGTATCATCACCGTTACATACTGAATCACAAGTACAATGAGAATTGCCCGTATTTGAAAAACAATCGCTACTGATTTTTTTCCAACTTACTGCAAAATATTTTACAGTAAAAACCAGGACGAATGTCTCTCTGCTTTTGTCTGTCATCTGATGCTGCTGATAGAGTCGGTGTTGAACAGCAGACATGTCCCTGCACTGACTCTGAGCAGACAGACCTGGCCCAGCACGGTGACTGCACAGCCTTGCTGCGCACGCTGCCACTTCAGCCACAAAGACGCAGGACATACGGGGGTTAATTATTATCACTAACAAGGGGCCAACCCCAATACTTCCTAACAGGCCTCACTTCACTGAAATGAAGAGCTGCACGATTTATGTGATTAGATATTTTAAGTCCTTGTGCCCTTTTGCACCAGTTGATGCACAGATTCCATAAAGGCACAGTGATATAAAGCCAAGCAGTAATAATGCAACAATTTAAGCTTACTCTGTCAAAGTTCAGTAAAAATACCACAACCTGGGTAAGAAAGAATTCTAAAAAAAAAATTTCAGTGTATGCAAACTACAAATAAGTGCATAAATGAAAACAACATGCAGCATATCTGGTTTAGCAAACACAAGAAAACAACAGGATTAATGAAAATAAACTATTTTCCTGAAATTATATACAATCATTTTACACAGAATAACCAAATGCCTGCTGCCACTTTGCAGTTCTTCATGTACATTTCAGAGCAATACTTTGTCACAATTAACTTTAAACTAGCCTCTCAGCATTTTCTTCAAGCAGTTTTATTTCCAAAGTAAGGCTACATGGACCAATCCCAAGTATGTATTTCAACAAATGTAACTTTTGTGAACTGAAACTCATTAAACAGCATTGGCAAATCAATAAGGACATAAAGATGTAAAGCTTTTCTTTACGAAATAAATCAAATTATACTCTTCTAATGTAAATACTCAGTCAAGTCAATTGATAATTAAATCACGTGGAAAACCTGCCCTGTTATTAAAATCTTTTCAGAATGTCCATGAGAGTTTGAGTATGCACTTATATAATACACATTATTTATATTTCTACCTTTCAGAAGTTTTCAATTTCAATTAAAATCCTGTAATTTTTATTGGGAATCACATTACATGCATGATAGAGATAAGTTAATTAAAGGACAATCAATTAATTCTAAGAGATGGCCAACAATGAACCTAACCAGTTTACAAATTACCTACTGCCACTCAACTGGAGCATGCGATGTCTGTGGACAATTACAGAAAAGCTTTAATTGATTTTTAAAATTTCAATAATATGGTACATTTTGTACATTCATAAGTACCCTGCTTGAGCTCTGATTTCTAGCACTAGGGGAAATGCTGGGACCACCCCTGCAAACTCCTGGCACAGGGGGGAACCTGCACTTGAAGCTCAGTGCAATGGTGATGTTCCTTGTGCACCCTGAACCAGCTGGACCTGCATCTCAACTCAAGCGAATACCCGGCTTACACGGTGCAATGTTTTAAGATAATCATATTTTAAAGGAACACATTCCTTCCTATCTATTACAATCAAAAGCTATTTAGCAGAGTCACTTCAAGTTGGTTACAGACAGGCAGGTTCCACTGGTCTGATGACAGAAAAAAATATTGTTCTTTGAAAATTCTGTCAATCCAACTGAATTACTCAAGAAGAAACTATAAATTGTCACTAACTCGCTGGTAACACAGCAAACAGAACTCCCTAATGCCCCTTTGCCTCAATATCCTATCAATTCTGAAACAAAAGGAGGTTTGCTATGGCCTGTTTCTACTGCCTCCTCCTTCTTTCACTGTGGGGAGACTTGGCAAGTCCCAGAGCCATGAGACCAAGCAAAAGCATCTTCTCATCGTGGAAATCCCAAAGACACTGCACTATGCTAGGAACAGAAACGCCAGCAATGCTGCGGATGCAGGTAAGACACCTGATGTGCAGGGAACTCATCTTGTGAGGCTGCCCCTATGCGACAGACATGGCATAAACAGTGAGCACAAATGGTGGCTCACACCTCTTGACCTGCTCATCCTGGTGAGAGCCTGGAGATGAACACTGGCACCGGGATGGACGTGGCCACACCTGCCAGCTGCCCGGGCACGGCCGGCCGGATTCATCCTGGAGCAGAAAGCCAGCTTCATGGTAGGGGCAACTTGGAAGGATGCCACCCTCCCTGCTGCAAGAGTTCATTTCACAGAGGAAACACAGAGGAAGGACCTGCTAGAATTATGTTTGCCATATCTTGCTTGGAACTGCAATTCATCATTTCTGTTAATGCTTTACCTTTGGAAGTCTCAGATGAAACTTCAGCTGTTGAACTGCCATAGGGGAATTCACAGTGTTGAGCCAGAAACAACAATACAGCTGCACCCAAAGGCTTTTACCATCTTCATGGTGAGGGCCTGACCCACAAAGGCAGCATTTCAACACCCATCCCTGACCTTAAAAAAGAATAAATTTAAAAAAAACCCGAAACAAAAGGACTCTTATAGACCATATGAAAAGTGAGTTAAGATCGCTGAATTTACTAGTCTGACACCACTACCTTGCTCAAACCCTATTTCTGGCTTTGCTATCACCACCATATTACTATTATTTTCTAGCTTTGAACTAGTAAACGCTAAAGAAAATATATTTAAGCATTTCAAGAACAGCAGAGCATCGTAAGGCACTTTATGAAGCTGATTCATCAATAACAGAAAGTCCACTGTATAAATAAAGCTGATGCACCTTGACCACATGGAATTTCATAAAAGGGAGTATGAGAGATGAGGACTAAAAACCTCAAAACTTGCAAACAACACCTGACTTTACTACAATTCCCGATGGAATTAACTGAATATGTGTTCCTGCTCAGGATGATGTCAATGCTCCTGCATGACCTGGCAGTGACGGTGCTGAGCAGGGCACTGTGGCCTCTGGGACCGCTTCAACAACAACCCAAGATGGAATTCCAGCCCAGAATTCCAGTGGGGCTCAAGAGCCATGCTGGGCTGCTACACTACCAGAACTACTGTCCTTTTACATCTCATTAGGAGCACGAACAAATAGGAATCAATTTCCATTCCTAAACTGGAAAATGCTTTCTTACAGAAAGAGATGAATTAGAAGGCCTAAAAAAAAAAAAAAGGCTCTTTCAAAGAAGTGGAAAGTTATCAGTCAGTTGTGCTGTCAGTCCACCTACAGGAAGGGCTTTTCATCCTATAGCCTCACACCTTGATTACCAAAAGCCACCATCTGAAAGGAATGTTTCAGTAACAGTGGAAGAGAGAAAGCAAAACTCTATATTACTAGAAGTAATAATTTGAATTTTATTTTAAAACTGAGAAGACAAAAATAGTCTGTATAAATCAAACAAGTTGTCTCTTCATGTCACTTTTATGATGGACATTAATCTTACTTTCTAGACAGTCCTGCTGTCTGATGTAACCACGCTTATTGACTTAATGGGAAGAAATTAGTCTAGGAAGCTGTGATGAATGCAGTCTTAAAGTTCAATGACTCAAACACTTAGTAACCTCAAACATTGACCCAGGTAGACAGAAACTTAAATCTTAATACTGGAACATAAGTTTGTGCTTCATTCACATATTGTTGCTAAGACATTTTGAATCTTCATGTGTTTTTGCATCTCTTACAGCAATCACGTGTGTGTACACACCCCCTGTACCCACAGCACACACCACTTCCACACAGAGAGGGCAGGCTTTGTGTCCCACCGTGCTCTCCACCCAGCTCAGGAGATGCAGCTTCTCCCTGAGCCAGCACCAAGGCACACATCTTAGTCAGGGCCTGGCCTTCGCCTTGACTGGCCCTATGCTCAACCTAGTTCAATTCTTCTCAACTTAGGAAATATCTCATAGATAGACTGCACTCCTAAGTATCTTGAAACTCATGTGTTCAATGGATAGAAGTGTTTCTTTAACTGGGATGAGACAACATCAGTGCTGCAAAACACATTCAGCTGCTGGGATGTCACCGATTTAATGCAGCAAACAACTGACAGATCACAAACATGAATGTTACACATTATCACACAACTGAAAACCTTTAGTACTGACTCCTAAGAAGAGCAAGGCTCACTGTTTTGTGTAATTTGGTTTGGTTTAGAAAACAAGACAAAAATCAAAACAAACCCTTAACATCTTATGGCTCACTCATTCAAAATTGGAGATTCCTGATGGGAAATAATACCTAAAATATCTGAAAGATTTTAAAATATGTGAACACCAGAGGCTTGATTTGTTACAGGAATTGTAGTGAAAACACCCCAATTCCACCTCCCCAGTGTCTAAACTTAGAAAAGAGTAGTTAATCAGCCAATAAAATCCATTTTTATAGCAACATCCATTCCACACCATCAGGAGAGATTCCCTGCTGGATGTATGCTGAAACATTGGAGATGACAAAATGAACCAAAGACAATTTATGTGGGGCCTTCAAGAGAAGTTGGTGCATGGAAATAGGAATGTTCCAAGTCAGAAGGAACAAGGCAACCTAGTTTAATCTGATTATTCTGACGTTGAGGCAACATATTAATCAAGTGGACAAAACAATTCTATTAATGACATTCAAAAGGTACAGTACAATAATCAATCTTTTACTATATTGCAAATGATAAAACAAGCATCGAGAAGGGTTATGCTAATTACGTGTTTCAAGTCAAATGAACCCATTCCATGTTTTGTCTTGTTTAGACAAATAGAGCATTCCTGCCATTTAATTATATTTCAGATGTCTATACCAGTGTCTGCAGCGATACATTAGCCTACAAAGAACTGGAGATAGACTGTCCCTTCCTGCTCCAGGAGCAGAACTGCTGGGGAGCCACCCGGGCTCGGCCACGTGCCTGGACACAAGGAGAGACCCGGAGAGGACACGGGGACAGACGCGGAGAGGACACGGGAGCTCTCAGCTGGAACGCTCTGCTGGGAGCAGCTGTGTGCCTGCACATCCTCCTGCCCTACCTCAGCCCCACACTGCCCTTTCTTTGCAATCCCCCAGGAGTGGAGGCCATGCCCCACTGCACCATGCACACCCTTCCTCACCGGCAGTGCAGGTTCCAGCATTTCAGTGCTCACTAAAAGCAGGAACATTTTTAAGCAAAAGCTACTAGACCTGTAACAGCACTCAAACCCACAAGGTTCCTAAGTCTGAAATTGTAGAAAAGCAAACCCACAGACCCTTTCCCAAACCCCAGGCAGAACATCCGTTCTGATAAAAGGCATACACAAATTTTCCTTAGTTTTCAAAGACAGCTTTTATAAAAAACCCATGCACAAATCATTTCCGTGTACCGCAGAATTCTAACCCCATGCCTTTTGGATCTAGTCACAGATTACATTTTATTCAATGCATTTTCCTCTTTAAGTGAAAAAATGCGAGCAATGAGAAAATTCAGCTTCCCATGTTGCATCATCTTCCTCACTTTCAAGGATCAGTCGCTTGACTACATGCAAGAGAAATGACACCCTAAGGAAGCTACACTAACAAACCCACAGATGCTATTGACTTCAGTGGACTTCCTCAAGAACTGACAGTTAACAACCGAAAAGGATTTAACACTTCAAGTCAAAGGGTGTGATCTGGCCCAATGTTCTCTTAAATGGTAAAATGTCCATTTTTAGAAAGGAAACACTTGATTTTTAAGCGCAAAGACTACAAGTACCCTGACTCACTCACACTGTTACACTGCTGGTTATGGTTTTCTCTGATGAAACTAAAACATGAGGCATAAGGAAAACTAGCTTACTATCTCAGGACAAGGGAAAAAAGTAAACTTGCTTCTATATATGAAAACACATCAACTTAAAACAATTTAGCATGCACATTTAATTTTGATTTTTTTACACTGCCAATTATCAAAATAGCAATACTTGTTTCCTGACCACATTTCAAACAGATTATTAGACAAATCCAAATCACCAAAATGAAATTTTTCGCCTTAAAGTATTCCATATATGTATCTGCTAGGACTTTTATAGCATACTCCATTCCAGGGTGGTGACATTTTTAGGTTAGAGGCTTTACAAGGATTACTTGTCATTTTTACTATTACACACTGTATAATCACCCACATAAACTCATGTCATCTTGTCTTAAATTAACTTTAATTTAGGTTTGCCAAAGAAGAATCAGACTGTAACTAAATGAGGTCAAGGACTTTGAGGACCTCATCGAGTCCCACAATACCTGTATCTCTTTATGAAGTCCATCTGCTCATCGTGAGTCGCGCAAATGGGCGCAAGTATGGATGGCAGATTAAATAACTGTGTTTAATATTAGTCAGAAATAAGAAACAATAACTAATATTTGTAAAAAGTTACACCTGAAATATTCCACTCCGTCTTACGTTAAATGTACTTAGCAGAAAGGTCAGAGCTCCTGAATTTGCTAGATAAATAAATGTTGGTGAGGTGGATGAATCACTGGAGAATTGGTGCATGGCAGCGAATGAATAACCTGCAAATGCTTCCCAAACCCCATTATTTCCCTTTTTCCAGTAGGCCAAAGATTCATGTCCCTGCATGCCGCCAGTTCATTACAGAGAAATATCATTCCTCTCCTGGCACTCTCTGGGCGGCCTCTCAGCCCCACGAGGACCCTTTAATGTTTAATTCCCCATCATCTGCTCCAGTGAACAGCTTAATCTCTGCTTGTATGATCAATACTATATCAGTGTAAATTAAAATGACAATTTTAAAGTAATTAAGCCTGTTAATGCTCGATTCAAATGTCATTATTTGCACAAGGGATTGAGGAGAAATTACATCGTGTCCAGGGTGACAGGAAAATGTTTGAGCCTTCTCAATCCTGTTGCCGCTGTGCCACTGGAGGCTTTAGCAAAGCAGATTAACTTCTAGCTCCCACTGCCAGGATACCTATCCAATTTCAAAAGAGGATAACACAATTTGATAAATTTAATTCCAGCTACAAACTCAATTATTGTGATAATGGATGAAAACTGGGAGGAGACACTAAACAAGACCCACATAAAAAATACACTTAACTTCAGAATGAGATACAACAGTAATTGTTTTATTTGATTTGCTCTATCCCTTTTGAAAACCCTTTAAATAATTGTGATTGTTAGAAGAATGGCCAGCATTTATTAAATAGCATGAGCTCTGAGATCAAAGTGGCTGCAGTTTAAAGGATTTTGGTCACAATAGAAATGTTTGCTATCCGTCGTTGTACAGCTACATTTATTAGACAAGTAAAATTACATCATTACAGTATTGGATCTCATAAATAGATCTATAAAACTCAACTACGCTCAGATGAAATCTCAGCCCATTCTACGTGCTGGCCTTTCCAGACCCTGCTGTGACAGCCTGTAGTCATCTATTATTTCAAAGCAAGATTTTAATAATAGAAAACCTTAAACTTTATGAGACAGCCACAGTGGGTTTGGATTTCAAGTCTGACCAGCTGAAAGTGCAGCTGAGCCATTGTTACCTGAGCTCATCTCTAACTCCAGGATACAGAATTCTATCCACAGCAATTTAGGCAAAACACTGGACAGAGCCATCAATATTTGGTATTTTGAAGCAGATAGGAAAAGTGGAACACTGTATGTCGTGGATTTAACTCAATGATGAGGAACAGCAGAAAACTTCTTCTGCAGGGGAAGTTTCAGCACTCCCAAATTCCTACTGGAAAGGTACCACCAGCCCCCAGCAGTGCCTGAGAGGTCCATCAGCATTCCTGTCACTGGATATTGTTTAATAAATTCAGTTTATCTGACCGTTTGCATTTCCTGAAGTTCTCTGAAATAATTATATTGAATTTTTATTAGTGCACATGAAACATTTTTGGCTTGCACTTCTTCGAATAATAAATGGCATATATTAAAGTGCCTTACAGGTCTAATAACTTGCATCAGATCCATGTAGGCCTGTCTTATTAACTTTTAGTTTAAATTACAGCAGAATTCATCAATCAGTGTTTCTAAAAAGCAGACTGCACATCGCCACACACTCTCAAGAAAAATGGATCTCACGACAATTAAAACATCTAGTGTGTCTCAAGAATTTAATCAGAAAATCTATCAACCCACAGATTTTCTTAGATGAACTGTCTAAAGAAGAACCCTGAAAGGGTAACCAAAGACTATGCAAGATATTTCACAATAATGAAGAAAATAAAAAGAAACAACTCAGCTTTAAAAACAAGTTTAGGTTTTTAGATTAAATGTGTTAACTGTAGCACAATCAAAATTCTGAAATTAAAATTAAGGCAAGCTGAAGGAGTGGCGTGTGATAGGTTTGGTCACTCCTTGCACACAGGAACTGCTGCTGTGGCACAGCTCAAACCCAAGTCCCCAGAGCCATTTGCTGTAACAAAAAATAGCTTCCTCCTGTCCTGCAGGGATAGCTGCAGATTCAAAACTGGGAGAACGTTCAGAAGTGTGAGGCTACAAGAATGCTACAGTGAGTTAATTACATTTTGCTCTGATAATAACGAAAACTTTAAATCACAAAGCTGCTGCACCAAAATAGAACCAAAAATTCTATCTGCAAAAAATTGCCCAGAAAGCACACCAAACAAGTGAGGCCACTGTTGCTCTGGGATTTCCCTGCTACTTTCAACCAATGCTTTACTCTTTCTCTTCTCGTGTCAGTAACAGGCACAAAGCCTTGGCTGCTGCCAGAGCATACAGACGCATGGATCTGGTAGGCAGAGGGTACTCTTCTCCAAGAAACTTGAAAGAGGAAATTCGACAGACATTTTCTGCTTGTTTTTTTTTTAATTTAATTAGGAAATATGAATTAACACTGTTCTTACACCACAGCGAGATTATCACCACTGACAACGTTATTCAGTATCTGCACCAACAGCTTCAAATACTGCTTCAGATTTCCCTGTCATGCAGCACCAAAACTGAACCCAGATGTGACTGCTGACCATGTGACACTACATGGATTCCACAGCTAGCTGAAACCATAGAGTGTGTATTAAAGAGGAGTAACACCCTAAGAGAATCAAATGAGACATTTCTCCCTGAGCATCCAGCTCTTCCCGCAAGGCAGAGCAGGGCGTGCAGCTCGGCGAGGGGATAGGAGAAGACGGCTCCCTGACTCCCCTGGGCAGAGCAGAGGTCGTTACCCACTGGCTGGAAGGAAAGAATGGAAAATACAACTTTCAAATTAGTGCCTGAATACATTATCACAACACTTTCCTTTGTGCCTCACCTAAAACTTGCGTATGGGCTACTGCCTACAGCTTTGCTGGTTTGCATTACTAGGAGGGCGTGTTTGTGGACATCCCACCATATGGAACAACACATTAATTATTTCTCCACGTACAATAATAGCTCCATTTATCATGCACAGGTTGACCCGTGTTGGTTTTACAGAGCTTATTAATTATCACTGATTTCACTGCCTAAAGAATGGAGGAAGCCTTGGTAAAATTCACCCCAAGTAACAAATTCATTCACAATTGCTAAACACGCCTTTGCTGTTGAAGGTATAAAAAGTGTTCAACCTCACTTTGCTCTTCAAAATGCACAGGCAAGCTTTTAAAGAAATAACATTGGTTAGCAGGAACAACTCCAACATTACAAAGGTATTTGTTCATCCTCATCAATGTTCTATTCGAAAGCAACTTTTCCTTTTAATACTACGTCTAGTATGAGCAGATTTTTTTTTCTACTGGGCTTTTACTAGCCTGTGAGAAGGTCAGAAAAACCAACTGCATTAACAGATTATTAATCTCACCTGATCTTCATACCTCCTATGCATATTTGCTTCATTTAGCACCTGCAGTAAGGAAGGGCTTCATCTGGATGATGGATTGTCTTTGTCCTAAGCTTACACATACCAGTTTGGGGCAAATAAACCCTTTTTGGTGAGGCAGCATATGGCCAAACACTGTGGGTTTAGCCCCGTCAGCAGAACCCATCCAAACACCCACCAAGGACAGCAGTACTTTATTAAAAATTACTATGACTTTCCTACAATTTGAAAAAGGGAATGTGATGAATTCCCTGAGCACAGGTGACAGCTGTAGTGGATCTCAGACCATGGAGCGAAGAGGCTCCCAGGTGCCAGGAGACATTGCTGTCCCAGCACAAGGGCCCATATGGACCAGGATGCTGAACAGGACCACAAATCTGAATTCCCAATCAGCCATTGCGACTCTTTGGCTCTTTCTTTTTCTGTTCTCTGCTTCAGTGGGTTTCTGTCAGAAAATGCTAACAAGCCTTTAAGATCTTTAAGAGCTTAACAATTTTTCAGTTTGCTCACCAATAGATTTCGTGCAGAGTATTTGTTTCCCACACGTGGTGCTATGACACAGCATTCAATCATATTTCTTCTCCCTTGATATATGGTCCAACCACAATACACTTGGTCAAACCTTTGCCAGCCTGTCAGTTACATATTTTTCTTACCCTTTAGGAAAGTCCAGTGACAAGTGATTGAATTAAAAGACAATCTGGGCAAAACGCTGATCTTAACTTAAACAGACAAATTGAACATAACCAGCAATCACTAAACAGCTACTGACTTTTTTTTTTTTTTTTAAATATCACAACCAGGGGAAGTTTGCTAAGGGCAATGTGAGTTCACTGAATTACTGCCACAGCATTGCTGCAGCTGTGGATGCTCCTGCCCTGAAATCTCTTAGCCCAGTCACTGGTACTATTATGTGTCAGGAGGATGATGTTCAAAGTTCTCCTTTTTGCCAATGAAATAAAAATATTTTTGAAAATAGAAGAAAATACCCAAATACATGGTGGGACTGGACTGTCTTTAGTTTCCAAGATAAAACAAAACCTAATACTGTTTTTCCACTTGGAAATACTCCTGAATAGGAAAGGAGTAAAGTGCTACTGTGCTAAATACAGCTGTCAAAGATACCCACAGCACGATGACTGAAAAGCTATGGAGGTAGACAACATTTAAAGACTGTCAGCATTTCTTTCTTGCTCTCCATCTCTATGTAGCATGTGAACCTGTGTTTGTTTTTTGGTGGTTTTTTTTTTTTTTTTTTTACTAATTTACTGTTTTCTTGGCCTACACTCTTACAGAACTGCACCCTTACCATTTTTTTATTATTGAACTGGACATTTTATGAACAAAAGCTAAGAACATTCATTAACCCGTGGTCAAAAAATGTCCCCAAAAATAAACACAGGATCTTTGTTATTGAGCACACACAAAGAGAAGAATGGCAGGGTTATAAATTGCATTTACAACACTCACATTAGTAAAAATCCCCTTTTCTTTTTTTCCTCCCTTTGCTCTCCCTACAGGTGATCTGAAAGTATGTGGAACATACAGTCAATTTTCCTAGGAAGGGGGAACATCTGTGGCTGGTGATACCTACAGATTCCTACATGTAAGCCTTGCAGCCCTGAGAGCACTCTTATGTGCACAGAAACAGCAGACAAATAGATGCAGGCTTTAAAAACAAAAATTAAAGAAATAGTATGAATTCCAGGAATTTTAATCAAACTCCTGCACACGTGAACAAAGGCTGAATGTGGCTGATGAGACACTTATGGTGGCAAGTGAACAGTAACCAAACTGCCATCAGGTCCATCAAGTAATTTATGGAGTTCTCTGCAGGACACACCGAAATGCTTCAGGGGCTTTTTTAACACTGACCAAACTGCTCTCTCTGTTCATGGAAGTGCCTCCTGTCCCCACTGCAGCTTTCCCATCCTGCCCCCACTGGAACAGCTTCCAAAGGCAGGCTCGTGAGAGCTACCAGAGAACAGCAACATCGACAGACCGGTTCAGAAGAACATTTTGATATCTAAAACTCAACTGGCTGCTTTATAAGAGAAAATGACTTCTCGAAAATGCAGGTGACTGCATTTTACTGTTTCCGCTAACCAAAATTACGTGAATACCTTCACCCTCAGAGTTCACAGTGCTGCAGCCTCAGGGCACGAGCGAGTCCCAGCTAAAGAGCTCATTACACTGCCACGTACCTATTGCTGGTCAGATGTAAAATGAAGTTAAACCAATGAAGCAAAAACAATCCATTTAATGCTTATGCTCTGTGATCCATTTCCATGGGGTTTCTGTTGTTGTTACAGTGCTTCTGTTCATTCTTATGCTTTAGTGGTTCAACTGCAATTTATCAGCCTGGAGTGGAAAATACCTGGCACCTACTTAAAATGCATGGAGCTAGCAATAAAATTAACCTTGTGGCAATTGTTTTCCCACATGTTTGATAGACCAATGTCAGCTCATCTGTTAGAAGGAAATAAAAAAGTCAAGCCTAAATGTACAAAAAATTATGATGGAAGCCTTAAATAAAGCAAGGGTAATGCAAGTTTATTGAGTCAAAAATCAATCAATCAATGAGCGAGTGGATTAGGAGCACCTCATAAGCCCCAAAGAAATAATTTGCCCAAACACTGGGATTTAACGGTAGAGAACCAAATTCCAACACTTTTAGGAAGTAAGTAATGAAAAATCAATTCGAGAGGAAAAACAGATCAAGAACCCTGGATTCTGACATGCCGACACATTTATTGCTGAATACCATTTCTTGGCTGACCCGAAAACTTCGGAAGGTGTTTATTTACTTTCAACACCTTCCAGAGATCAATATTTTTAATTTGGATCCGAGTTATTATTTTTCACATCACAGCATCGGGGAGCGGAGTAAAGTGGCTCATATTTTAGTGCTAAAAAGATCGATATGACAGTTTCACCTTCACTGCAGCCCCCCGCAGCCGCCCGGGCGCACAGCATCACGTCCCGCAGGGGGGTGCGGTGCGCGGCACAGGGAGCAGGTCATCACCCAGCCCCAGCGCCAGACAGCCCATGATTTACCTGGTCATGAAGGGCCGGGTGCCCTTAGAAAACCAATCTTGCTTCTCCCACTTTATCAGGCCTGTCTTTCACCCAGCGTACGGGAAGGGGGAGGGGGCAGGAGGAAAGGGAATGGGAAGAGAGGGAGGGCAGGAACAGAGCAAAAGACAATCAGTTTCACAAAGCGGATTATGTCCCTCACCGTAAATGCATCCATTTGTTTTTACCTTCCTTGAACCAGGGCACATCTGTAATCGATAATTAATTTTCCATAAATTTCAAAATATTGTTCTGGCGG
This sequence comes from Grallaria varia, assembly GCA_013396735.1. Classification (NCBI taxonomy): domain Eukaryota; kingdom Metazoa; phylum Chordata; class Aves; order Passeriformes; family Formicariidae; genus Grallaria; species Grallaria varia. Next base: position 231,229 of record VWZG01006613.1, read on the forward strand.
CTGGAAGGAGGCAGGCGCAGGGAGAGCAGGAGGGAGGATCCCTGCAGCACGAGCCGTCGCTCGGGGTCTCCGGCGGCTCTATCGATTGCCGCTGCGGGGCTGGGGCAGGCACAGCCCTGGCAGTGGCCCTGCCTGACAGCTCCTTCCTGCAACCCTCAAGGATGCGCTGCTGCCCCGGGAACCAAAGCAAACGGCACAGGCTGCCCACTGCACTGTCACAGCTGACCCCGCTCCTGCCTCCATCCGGCTGCCTCCTTTCCACTGGGATGTTCTGGCTTCAAAGGCGCCTTTTACACACAGTCTTCTGGCTCCAAAACTCCCTTTCTCAAGGGCACCATCCTTCCAGGGTAAGAGCTGAGACACTACACAAACACTAACATACCGCTTCAGGAAAAGGAAGACTACTTCTAAATTCTGAGAAGAGCAGTAACTCAGGTTTCACTGTACACAGGTCGGTAACATGGAGGTCAGAGTCGGGACACGTGTGGCACGGGGACAGGTCCGTGGGACTCTGGCTGGCAGGCCTTGGAAGGCTCAAGCCTACCTGGGCATGCATGTGCTGCACAGGGAACTGCTGCAGGCAGACCACGCTCTACGGACAGACCAAGTACTCTCACGGCCAAGAACAGCGACTCAAACCCAAGGACTGACTGCACACCCCTGAGCAATTTCGTAACAAAACGGTGACGTCTGCCTCCAAGAAGTCATTGGTGATACTATAACATAGGTGTTGTCATTTAGTGCAGTAATCAGTTCCTTGAAAGTACAGCTCACTTGAAACCACGTGGATACCAAAATGGCAAAAGCATCTACCAGCAATAAGTATTTATGGGGAAATCTCACTTTCTTCCTAGTGCATCCTAGAGAACAAGCAGTGACAAGGAGGAAATGTGTCTCTGCAGACGGGCTGCTCCAAGGAACACACTCTTTTCTCAGGATAATTAATAGCTCACCCTCTTTAAAAAATTGCCTTCATGAAGTCCTATGCTTGGAAGAGTAATAAATGACAGTCATCCTCCTGGGGTGTGCTCCAGAATACTAACTGAAAACTAAATGCAGGACTATTTCTCCAAATTATGTATCCGAGCTAAAGGTCGTATTAAAGGAGCAGCATTATGTAATGACATTAACTGAAAGCCAAGCAGCTTCTGGCTCACTATCAGCAGCACTGCAAAGTCAGGGTAAGGAGACTTCCTAGGACTCATGGGGACACACACAGCACCCATGCACCTCTTCTGTACAGAGAGGGAATGATGCCCACTTCTAAATTCAAGTTCTAAAGGAGAACAGCACAGAACCGCTGTGACTAACAAATGATCCAAACATGTGAACCGGTGCTTTTGTGACACTGATCAGAAGGAACCGCCTTTGGATTTCACTGCAAAGCACCTAATTTCCCAGTTAAATCTTGGCAACTCAGTAAACATCCTTGGTTGGTTGATCTCTGTCAATCAGAAACCAAGGGATTCAGGCCAAAGAATGACATTTTTAACGCTTACGTTCGTATTAGGAGATCAGAAAACAAACACTTAAACCTGGCTGGGACTAGCTCTAGGATCCTGGCACTCCCGAGTGCTCTTTGGAAGCCTGGCAGGGAACGAGTTCATGAGTTGGTATCTCTCACCTGGGAGAAAGACTGAAGACTGAGGACAGGTCCAAGGCCCCTGGAAAACATTCATCACTGGATATGCTTAGAGGGAGACACACACCTTGGATAACGCTCCCCAGACTTCTCCACTCTGTCATCCTTGCTAAGGAACATGTCCTTCCAGCTCAGCCAGTATAGAGACACAGCATTTTACTGGCCTGTTAATATCACTGCACTGTGAAGATTTACAGACACTCTGCAAGTGGTACTGTGTTGGCTCATGGTTAAAAGCAAAAAAAAATGAAACAGTTCTGATGCACTAGAAATTCTAAGGAATGCCTGCCAGGTGACTGCCTCCAGCTCCACAACCTAGGTCAGGATTGGTTCGTCTAAGTTTATTTAAGTTTGAATTTTCTAAGTATTCTAATTTTTTAGCTCAGATTTTTGTCACACTTTCAAATGCACTGAGGTTCCTTTTTTTTTGTCACTCAAAAAATCATTTCCGTATATAGAATATCCGTTGTCTACACACAGAAATTACTACTCAATTTGAATTTACAGCAAAGCAGCTGCTTTGCACTTTCAAACAAAACAACAGCCTCCAAATTATTTTTTTCATCCTGCCTTCCCTATATGGCTTCGAGGCCCCTGGCATACAGGCAGTGTTCTCCCACTACTGCCCAAAAGCTAAATGAAGGTACCACACCACCAGAAAGATCCTTGCTCCTGCCTAGAGGATGAGTCCAGGGAAAACGTATCCCATGGGTGAAAATTGCGAGCGGCAGAACCAGCTCTAATTCAGCCTAAGAGTCCCAGTGCAGAGATTTACACTCTCTGCCCTTAGGGAAGCAAGTGCAGGGTGGTTGGTGAACTGCAAAGACACTGCCACTGATAAGCAGTGCTAACTCCAGCTTTAAACCATTAACACTTCAGCAAAATTTAAGTTCTGGGGCAGGCAACAGGAAATACAGTAAAGCAACACCTGAAACAGAGGTACATAACTCCTCCTCCCCTACCCCAATCTTGAACTTTAGTTCTATATTGTATTAAGGCTTTTCTGCTGGTCTTGGAGGAGATGTTACTTCTCCATTCTGAAAGTATAATTACGGAATTAGAAAGATCATAACACCTGTCAAATGTTACTCTGTGTTCTCTCCATGTCTTAAATGCATGCCTCCCTGCATGTAACAGTCCATCCCCTTAGGATAAGTTCCCATGCATTACATCAGTCAGGGGATCTGACTGCAGCCTTCCCCGAGTGCATCAAAAGACAACACTCCTGTAACCTGGGAGTGCCCGTGTGCATGTTCCTGTCTCCGGAGAGGATCTGCGTGCCAGCACCAGCATGAACACCAAAACACCAGGCAGGGTCTGCCTGGCAGTGAAAGGAGACGAGGCACTGAGGTGTTTTTCTCCTCATCTGTGTCACACACATCATCTGCATCAGGACCCAAAGCTGGTGCAGTTGGTTCCTGCCCCGGAGCTGAGGGATTTGCAAAGTTTTACCTGGTACCTGGGCATCAAGGGGACAGGAAGCTTTACAGTCATCTGAGCTTACAACCACTGTTGGTTAAAAGACAATTTGCATAAGAGAAGACTGTAAGTAACAGTAACGTTTAATGTAGAATTTATAACTGCTACAGGCTGCAGCTTTCTGAGCCTGATCTTAGGAAGCCACTACTGTAATTAGCTGAGAGAGACACAAAATCTTGCAAAACCAGTTAGGTGGTTTTGGGGGCTTTGTCTTTTTGCTGGGGGCTTAGTTGTTTGGTTTTTTCTTTTTCTGTGTGTGATGGCTTGATTATTTTTTTATATTAAAGTTATTATTTACTTTGTCGTCCCCCACCCTCCATGGTACACACTTTTCCTGGTCATTAGGACTTTGTTCCTGACATTCCCACATACACAATCCTTCTCCACTAAACCTACAAGATGAAAGGGGCACAACCTGAACAGCCAGATTGGAAGCACACCAGTCACACAAGCACATCCAAACCCCATGGGCAAACCTGCTCTTCCCCACAGCACCCCTGGCAGGGAGGGACCCTACACAGGACACAGGAACTGGGCTGGCAAGGGTTTGCAGGTAATCTGGGAGTAATGCTCATCACTCCTAGAGCCAACATTCAGGGTGACTTTGCTTCATTCGGAAATCAGATTTTACATCTTTCTCCTTTTGTTTATCTGGAAAAGGTGGAATAGAACGAAATCAACCTAAAACTATTTCACACTTTGATACTGCACAACAAAAGGAAGGGAATGGATAACAATCCTTCCTTCCCAACCGCGACTGCTACCACAAACGTCTGGAGGCCTGGTATTTATCCCATTTATTCAGAAAAATTACTATGATCAGTAGCTTTCATTTTGCTACACATTTATTTATGTTAATAAATTACTGCAAAATTAGCAACCTGCATTCAGGATAAAGACCAGAATTGAGACACAAAGCTACTCCTTCAGAGTGAGCCACTCGGCAAACAGCAATATTTGGAATAGTTCAGACCGAGGCAGCAGACTCTCAGCCAGACTTCATGAGCAAAAATCACTAAATTTGTCAAAATGACTAAACTCCACATTTCCATCTTTTCCTCTTTTGTTTCATATGCTTTGCATGTCAGACAAATTATCAGGAAAATACTCCTTGTGTGACATTTCACTGCTTAATGCTTTACCGGTGCAGTAAAACAAGACAACTGCTGAAATTATAGGAAAATAAATTTGTAATTTCTTCCTCATTTAGCCATTTTTGAAGCTCGTGTATAGGAAAGTCATTAATGTTATGTCCTCCTATCGATGTTCCGAGCCTTTCAAGGGATAACTAATGTTTTTTCTATACTCTTCCATGTGGCCAGTTAAATTAGACACATTATTTCTGTGCTGTTAGGGAACACTGATCAATAGACACTTGGAAAGCCCTCTAAAACGAAGTGGAAACACTTCCTCATTGTCAGAGGGTTCTAGTTTGGGTCTGTATGCTATGAACAGTGCTAAGTGTGACAGAGCAGCGAGCGTGTCTGAGGCATTTCTCCACCTGCAGCCAAACCTCCCAATGCCCGGGGCTCACTGGGCTCTGTCACTGCCTTCTCTCCCTGGAAATGGCTCCACTGCCAAAACCCACCGACCCCCACTGGCATAGGCTGAGGCTTCAGCCCAGCCCCACCTCACTCAGAGCTGCTCAGGTCCTTACTCACTTTTTCCCCTTGGAAACTGGGCTGCTTGCTGCCTTTCACATCAACAGCCATATTCTGAGATATGATCAAGTGCTATAACACAATTCCATCTTTTGCGCCTGTTCACTTGTGTTTAACTGTGAAATAATAGGTGCGTTCCCAGCCTTTCTGCAGTGTATGGCCATTGGGCTGTGCAGTGAAACCCAACTGGCACGAGATGGTCACAGCCAGGCAGTGAGCAGCCTCACAGATTGCTTTCTTTTGGCTACAAATGCAGCATTATAACACAATTTCAAACCTTAATAAACCCATTAGTTTCTATCAGTAAACACCATACATCTGATTGTTCTACAGTCATGCTGCTCTTATTTAAGAATTAATTCAATGCCTCAAACAAACACATTAGCAAGCGCCTTAAGCAGCATTTCATAATTTCCTAAGCAATTATTTCCACATTTTGTAGTCTCACATCTTTTCTTGAAAGCCAGAACTGTTCCAAATCAAACATTTTGTCACACAAACCAAATTCCTCACATGCATTACTTGAAAAGAGCTGTTAGTAACATCACAGCTCTGCTCGAGCAATGTGTAACTGGCCCTGCCCTTCGCCCAACCACGTACAAATGCAAACAAGATTTCTGGCTGCCCCATACCTCAGGCTTTNGCAACTAGGCCCGCGGATTTCTAAAGGGGATCCATGTGGGGCGTTGCAAACTTCAAATTAAAGCCTTTCCTATATTATATGTGTCAGATCCTCAATTATTTCAGCAGATAACACCATCCTTCATTACCATTCCACCTAGTCTATCAAAAACTCAACATCCTCCTGAGCATTTGGCAAACCTTTATGCAAAATGCCCTCGAGTCCTTGCCAGGCACACGGCTCCTGGCCCTGCTGGTCAGTGGTCAGCGAGGGGCCGGGCACCTGCTGTGCTCACAGCCCGAGGGGCACTGGGGACAGCTGGGGACAGCTGGGGACAGTGGCAGGGCCGCCGAGCAGCGCCTCGCAGCCCAGAGAGGGCTGAAGAGATCCCTGTGCCTCAGGAGGAAGGGTCAGGTTTGAGTAAATACCCTGCACAGCACTTCAGCCTCCCCCAGCACGTGTGCCCCCGCGGTGCAGAGCGCAGCAGGAGCCCCGGCACTCTCAGCTGCCTGCAGGGGCAATCACTGCCCCTTAGCTCGGGCACCCAGCCAGCCTCTGCTCTCCCTCCTGCCCCCGGGACGCCCCCCGGCCCCCGCCCCGTCCGGGCTGGAGAGCTCATGGGGGGCACAGGGGGCACTCACAGCACACTGCGAGCTGCGGGCACAGGGCACGGGGACAGGGCACGGGGACACGGCACAGGGTACAGGGACAGCAGGGGCACTGGGGGGCACACGGCACAGGGACACAGCACACAGCACAGGGACATGGCACAGGGCCTGGGGNAGGGACATGGCACAGGGCCCGGGGACAGCAGGGGCACCGAGGGGCACAGGGGACAGGGACAGCAGGGGCACCGGGGGGCACACAGCATGGGGACACAGCACGGGGACAGCAGAGGCACCAGAGGCACATCGCACAGGGACACGGCAAGGGGACATGGCACAGGGCCCCGAGGACAGCAGGGGCACCGGGGGGCACACAGCACAGGGCCCGGGGACGGGAGGGGCATGGAGGGGCACACAGCACAGGGCCTGGGGACATGGCACAGGGCCTGGGGACAGAANGAGGGGCACAGGGGACAGGGACAGCAGGGGCACCGGGGGGCACACGGCACAGGGACACAGCCCACAGCACGGGGACATGGCACGGGGCCCAGGGACAGCAGGGGCACCGGGGGGAACACGCAGGGCACTGGTGACACAGCACAGGGCCTGGTGACAGCAGAGGCACCAGGAGGCACATGGTACAGGGACACGGCCCAGGGCCCGGGGACAGCAGGGGCACCGGGGGGTGCAGGGGCACATAAGGGACAGCGGTGGGAGCGCCCAGGCAGGGCAGGGCAGGGATGCCACGATCAAAGCTGCAGCACTGTGCCTGTACCAGGACAGCCTCGCCCCGACAGAGCCTGCTCCAGCCCCTCTGCTGAGGAGGTTTTCTTCCTGTCACCTCCAGAACATCAGGTGCGCTCCTGAACTGCAAAGAAACTTTACTAAATGAAAAGGCCTGAAAACAGGACTTGAATTCCATTCACAGTGTGTGAAAATCTCTATTAGCAAAGTTTTCCCTCAAGATTGTTTACTGTTTGCATGCAACAGATTTATGTATCAAACTGAATTATATTTATTCTTCAAGAGCAGATTAAGAAGAACAAATTTAAGTATTATGTAATATAACAAAGGGAAAAAAGCTAAATAAAACTTAAGAATCATCATGCCAATGGCAGGCAACAAGCCCTGAGGCGCCAAGGACTCCAAGTTAAAGCCTTGGGAATATCTCTGCAGTATCACTGGACTGTCAGAAGCAGAGTTGTTGAACAAATGGCAGATGACTGAGAAGATTTACTATTTGAGGTATGTGTTGAGCAAACCAATAACTCTTTCCATAAATCTCTGGACAAATTACTTTAAGAACATACGATAATTAAATATGCAACAAGGCAGAAACAAACAGAAGTGGCGCAGGCTCCTGCAGGGACAGGAGCAGCCCTGCCCCATGGGAGGCTGTCCCCGCTCGTGGCAGTGCCCACGGCCCCGAGCACACCAGGGGCAGGGGAGCGAAACTGAATCCCAGCAGAGCCCACCGGGAACCTCCCCACCAAGCCAGGGAGGGCGCGGGGCCACAGGGAAGGTCTGACCGAGGCAGCTGGGGCTGAGCCTGCCCTGCGCCCTGCCCTGCCCTGCCCTCACACCCTGCGGGCAGCGCCGGGGGGCTGCCAGCCTGCCCTCAGCCCGCGGGGTGACCCTCTTGGCTGGGCTCCCCCAGTGCCCCCCGGCAGCCGCACCCCACACCCTCAGCTCCCAGGAAAGGCTGAACAGCAACAGGCACCAGGGAGGCACCTCCCAAGGACCTGCCAGCACAGCACCCCTGCCTACAAGGAGAGCCACGCTTTTTGGGTCAGCCTCACCTCTCCAGCAGCAACTAGAAAAGTCTTTTTTTTTAACCTTTAAAAAGCTTAGAAATAGTTGATTTCCTCTTGTGTTCAGACATTACAGTCTGCAACTTAATTTCAAGTATTTCAGCTGATTTTTAGATGGATAGGTTCCTATAAAACCAAGTTATAATTATTCCTTAAAAATAATCTCATTTTTTTTCCTAACCATGTAGCCTGTTGCACAACTGCAGGATGAAATTCTGGATATAAAATCCACAACATATGGAAAATTCAATTCCATATAGACTGTAAATCCATGGGTGATACAAACTGAATAATGAGTCTGTAGATAAAGAAGCTGCTTTATCACCAATTTCCTTAGCACAAACATTTGTAAACAACAGAGATTGACCCAAGGCTGCATTATTGGGCTACTGATCTGTGAAATCCCTCACTGTTTTGTAATTATTCTTCCTCTTCCAATTATACAGAAGTGTCAGAAAACAGGTGGAAGATAAGCCATGAAACTCTTCCCAGCAAGAACTTTGTTCCCATGTTAAAAGATTTATTTTAAAAATGCATAGAAAAGACAAGTCAAAACAGGAGAAAGGTTCTACTTTGAAAACACCTTTCAGATCCCATTTCCCCTCCAAAAAAGATTCAAAGCGATTACCTGACAGACAACTTAGTTCCCTAAGAAATTAAGTGGGAGATTTCATTTCAGGTTGTTGTAAATACATGTCCATGTCACAGAATGACAATACTTCTACAACCATTTTTCTGGGACTTTGTCAGAAGCCGTAGGATTAACTTCGACATTCACCAGCTCCCTTCATGCACTCAGTTTTTTCAATTAGAAAAAGATAAAAGCTAATGAAGAGGTCAAACTTCGTGATGCACATTTCAAAAAGCTCCCAACTGTCTATTTCATCAAAACCCCTCAAAAAGCTGGAGGCTGTAATGGGAAGAGATTCTGTGTTATAATGAACAGGATGAGGACGAATACAATGAGGCAAGAGCTGCTGAAGCAGCAAAGTCTCCGCCGAGTGTGGTACCTGCCCCGATGCCTGACAGGCACTGCCACCATGAGGCTCCATCCCGCTTTGCACTGCTTGCAGCTCCCACAAATGGGCTTTAAACTCTCACTTTTCCATTTTCCTTTTGCTAATGCATAGACCTCTCCAGAAGCACTTCTGTGCACGGTTGTATATCTGCTTCTGTCATTTTAGAGGCCTTTATGAGAAAGACTAACATGTTTTTCAAAATGTTTTATTCCTCTTATTCTACCTAGGAGTGGAGTTAGCAGAAATTAAAGATTACACAAGTGTCTGAGTAGCAAACACCTCAGTGCTCCACTGCCAGCCCTGCACCCAGGAACCCTCTCGCTGCCGCCAGCCTTCCACAGCTCCCACACACTGGAGTACCAACAAAACAAAACCAAACAAAGAACTGGCAGAGTAATATTTGTTTAAAAATATTTATACTAACTCATTTCTTAGGGAAAAACCCCCAAAACAACAGTGATGCAGAGGGAAGCGTTTGCTCAGGAGTGATGTGGGAGGCTGGTGATGACAGAACACTTGCATGTGCCTTAGAAAGCAGTGTGGACTTTTCTCCATCCCAGAAGACTTGTTCCCTGGATGAACCCCTAAGGAGCTAATTTGAGAAGAGAGTCTGAGTGACACTCCTGGATCCTCCTACGGCATCCCCTTCCCTTGCAGGATAGCCCAGTCCCCATCCCTCTCTCCAGGGATCACAGCTCTGCCAGGCACTGCTGCTGCCACCCACTCGGACAAATTCTCACTTTTCTGGAGTGGCATAATTTTTACAGGTATCGTTATAAAAACAAACACTGATACAAGACAGAATTCCATGGAAAGGAAGGAAAAAGGAGAAGGTGGAAACAGGCTCATGTGAGTAGAAGAAAATTCAAACAAAGACTACAGTAAACAGAGAAGCAAGAAAACACTCTGAAGTCTCCATTCGGCAGCAAGTCACAGTGACAGACAGTGACACACCTGAGACTGTAATCGACATTCCAGGGGAAGCAGAGCCTTCCCCTGGCCTCCCCAGAGCCAGAGACTGTGGGGAGGGACATGCTCCATCTGTTTTTGAGTGTCCCACTGTGCCCTCCCACCTACAGTACAGGGTCCCAGTGAGCTGTCCTGGAGGTGCAGAGCCCACCAGGCTGCCACGGGCACCAGCACTGCAGTCTGGTGCTCCAGCTCCATCTCCTGGGGAAATCCTGACTTCGTGCAAAGCCTGAACACTGTAAAACTGGTAATGAAGAAGCAGGCCGAGAACTCATCAGGCATGTGAATTCCCCCAATCTTCAATTCAATTACATCTCTCTTCCTAAATCATCTTTTTTACTTAACCAAACTCCAAATTGCCAGAGCTAATAAGCTCAGGAGAATCAGTGTACACTATCCATTTCTGGGAACAGGCCGATATTTTCTAGGACCCATTAATAACTATGACATGATTTATGTACAAGATAAATTAATTTCAATTTCCTTTTTCAATTAATGGCCAATTATTTGAACTCAGCTCAACCAAAAATATTACTCAAGTATCATTAATCTAACAAAAATTAACTTTACTATTCTCTCAGTAATGTGCAGATACAATTTCAAGGTAAAGTAACACACTAATAACATGCTGTCCATCTGTATTTTTAGGACCACTGCTCCCCACTAGAGCCCCCCCTCATATTGGCTCAGGTGATTGCTATTAAGGATAATGAGTTGAGCAAAGCTCTGTCTCAGATGTTGCTGCAGGCCATCAGCGCTTTATCTACCCCCTGCAAGAGCCATTTTACATTAAAACAAAACTACTGAAGCAGAGTGTGCGAAATCAAAATAATCAGGGGAAAACCCAAAAAGCACTCCCTTTTCCTACACACCCTGGCAGTGCCCATACCCTCTTCAGTTCACTGTTGCCCCAGGCTGGTGCCTCCCACCCTCGCCGAGAGCACCAAGCCCAGGAGCAGCCCCCGTCCTGCCCGGGGACAGCGCTGTGCCACCCAGAGCAGGGGCACCCCAAAGAGCCAACGCGGGGCCCGAGGGATGTGCAGCCCCCCAGCCCCGAGGGTCTGTGCCAGCTGGACATCCACACCCACTGACCACTGCCTCTGCCACCGTCAGCACCCAAACCCTCTCTGCCCCCATCATGTGAGAACAGATTTGGCAGGGGGGAGAACAAAAAGCCTGACAGAAAAAGACTTGTTGCTGCTGTATTCTCCATTTGTATCTTATCTTTGTCTGCCTCCCAGGTGGTTACTAAAGGGAAGTTTCATTTCAATCACTACCCACCAATCTGTCCTTTGGAAGCAGGGAGCTACGTAAGCATAGCAGCCTCTCTCCCTTCAATCTACTGGTATCAGAAATGCAAAATCCAAAAATGTCACAAATGCCAGTTTCAAAAAATGTCTTTTTTTGATTTAATTTCATTAAAACTCTGTTATGCAATGAGCTGTTGCAGTGCACTGCACCCTTACTAAGAGGAGGAAGTTGGAACTTTGGCACATCACCTGTAGAGCCCAATGGATCTTTGCTCATTGCAAGGCCACCTGTGGGGCTGAGCCAGCAGACAGGGAACAAACGACTCTGCTCGTTTTTTTAAAAACAAACCTATACTGGGAAGTAAAGCAATTACCCCATTGAGCTGATGCTTCTGCCCATTTCCCAACACACCCAAGGAACAATCGAGGCAGGAGCTAGTGACCAGCTCACTCCTGTAGGTCTGGTTTGCCTCAGGATTGACTTGAGGCACTAAAGATTCTCTCTCAACCTACAGAAACCATGTGTTCAACACAGAAAATAGGTTTAAGCTACACAGCTTACTCTGCCTTCTCTGAACAATGAAACAGAAAAAAAAACCCCAAACATTTGCTAAGCAATATAAAACCTCAATTGAGTACTCCAGAAATCAATAAAGAGAGAGCACCAACCAAACTACATTTTATCTAATTACAATAAAAATGTCACCAATTACACTGACATTTTTCATATAAAAAGTTACTAATTTGATGAAAACATCAACATATTTCTGGCTGCTATCATCTTCAGCATGAATGTTCTTATTCCAGAATAAAAGCACCTTATTTACCATTAATTCGGGCTATTTCAGAAGTATTGAAATGTAAAAATTCAACAAACCCAACTATTTTTGAGTAACTCTTCACACAGAGAAGTGTCAAGATTTATAACTTACCCCTTACATGAAATATACCAAGTACAGTAAAATTAACAGAGAATATAAATAATGGAATGTTGGAAAAATCAATACAACTGCAAATATCTGCTTTATTAAGAGCGAAGTCCATTGGGTATAGTCACAAATAAATAAAAGCAATGTACTGACTTTCTCAGCTTCTCAGCCTTTTACCTATTTCAGTCTTCTTATTTCTGTCTTATCTCTTCAGTAATTGTGCACTCCCTGACAGAAACCAAGACCTATCTCCTAGAGAGCATTTTTGACGACAAAAGAAAGTATCCTGCTTTCAAACAGGGATTTACAGGAGGCTGCCTTTCACAAAGCCTTGCCACGCTGTGCGAGTGTCTGAAACCTCTGGCCAGCATGGGAGCCAGCCTGTCCTCACCTGTGTGCCACTGGTATTTCCAGGCAGGAGGGGGACAGCAGCAGAGCTGCCAGGTTAGTTAATCTGAAGTTTCTGGGAAGCCCTCGTTAGGGCTGCGAAGCTGTCACCAGCCTCATCCATAACTGCTGGGAGCTCTCCAGCACTGCCACCTTCCCAGAGCTGACAAGCACCAGCTCTAATGCAGCCGCTCTCTGCCAAGAGATTCATCTTCGGGTCACTTTTCAATCTGACTGAGCTGTGTGTGTCTGAAGCGTGACAGAAGCTGCCTCATCGCCGTGCTCCTCGTGACACCTCTGCTGCTCCCACAGCCTGGCCTCAGGCAAAGCCTTGGGTCAGGAGGTGCTGCCCAAAGCTGCCTCCCCGCCAGCCCGACCCTCAAAGACTGCCAGCCGAGCTCGTCCCTGGGACACAGCCTTGCCACCCCAGCACCATCCCTGGCCGTGCACCCACTGCTCAGCCTGGGGGTTACTTTGTGCATGAGCTTCCTAAGTTTTGAGTGGAACAAAACCCCACACGGGCTCACCCTACTGCCATTCCCAGCAGAACAAACCCCACCCACCAAACCTCAGTCCTCACCCGCACACACCACCTCTCTCCCTCTCCCCACAAACCCAAAACTTACAACCAATCGCTTCTACACCACATTTGGTACAAGTGACCATAAATGACAAAACCTGATATTAAGCTTTATATCTGGGATGATGCGAAATGAACCACTTTGATCCTTAACATTCACTGAGTTATCAGTTTTTAAAACCAAATCACTCCACTAGAGACACGTCCTTATCACACTGGATTGTTATTTCTTGTGTGGAACTCATCCCCTACTCTGCCGTGAGCTGGAGACAGAGGCTTTGTAGTGAGGGGACAGGCTGCTGACAGTGCTGTCTCAGACCCCCCCGTCAGCCTTACTGCAGTCAAACTGAGTAACTGTGGGCAGCAAAATCCAGTTTAGCTTTACAAGAGCCAAGCCAAGGAAAGCCTTACAGTGGAAGTGATGCCAAAACTGCTAGATAAGGGGATGTGAGAGCAGCAGGGCGAAAGGTTAACCAAACTGCAACAGCTTGGGCTCTTCCTTCTCTAAAGAAAATAGCATTATACAACAATATACGCGAAAAACGTTTATATTTCAGAGACAGAGAGGTAATAATATAATAACAACAAGGCTACCATCTGCTGCCAAGTCTGTGCCTTAGAAGGGATGGAAAAAAGTCCACAGAAGTTACAGAACTTTGCAATCAAACACAACTAATGAGGAAACAGGGAGACATATGACAACGTGCAAGACAAACCACACTGGAGATAAGATGAAAACTTTACCCTAAATGGGCACACCACATGCGAAACCCCCAGTTAGCAGTGTGTTACACACACACAGAGCAGAGGAGCTGGAGAACTGCCAGCTCAAAGCACGTATGTAAAACACCATTCCTATGAATCTCCGACTCCTGACAGCAGTGGCAGGAACTGTGTACGTGGATTGTCAGCATTCAGTACCAGAGAGCAGACTCCAAGAAGTCAGAAGGTTAAGGAGCTCGGTATCAAGGTGCATCCCCTCTCCTTTCTAGGTTTTTTGGCTTTGGTTTCAAGCCACTATTACTACAGTTTAACAGCAGAGGTATAAACACTCCTCTAGCATACAGGGGAGTGTTTTATACTCCTCTCAGTGATAGTAACACAAAACATCATCGAATAATCACTCATCTTTTAGGTTTTCCCTTTTCCACACAGTTGACTCAGCTCTAAAAGGCTCTTACAGGCTAAAAACAACAGACAGAAAAAAGCCAGAAACATCATTCTATGAGGCCATCTTTTCACTGTGCTTTTAACAATTATGATGCAAGACCTAGATCCCAGAACACCTGTGCTGTGCTGCCCAGCTGGACCCCAGAACACCTATGCTGCTTTTGCCTTGTCTGCATACACAGACAAAATCATCATGTTTCCTACACTCCTTCTCCACTAGCTCTGCTTTCAGGGCTCATGTGCCTCCTTGAACGACAGCACTGCACCAGGAGCTTGTTTGAGGCTGTTACCACAACCTGTAAAGTTTTTCCTGAGTGCTCCCTCCCAGACAGTTCCACAGAGGGCAATTTAAACAAATAATAGTAACACGTCTTTGGTTACACTGCTTTTCATGGGAAATCACATTGGTACAAGCAATATTGAATATATGGACAGAATTTTTTTTTCCCAGGGAGGTCCAGCTTTAGTAAATGAAGGATTAGAAGAACAGTATGCAAAGTAATATTTCCGACAGGAAAGGGAGAAATATAAAGGTGGTTGGGGAATACTGCAAGAAAACACAGTGCCTAGAAAATAGTGCTGGTACGTGAAACAAGAAACCATGTTATTTCTCAAACTGGGAACTCTGCAAAATACAGAGTTCTTCACAGAGACAAACAGCACGTGATCTATAACTGGGATTCCTGTCATCTTCCGTAGCAACCTTTTTATCCACCATAGTGGCATCAAAAAAAAATGTACGTCATGCCAATTAAAATAGCTTCAATACTATAAAGTACTATGATCATCTTTAAAAAAAAAAAAGGTAGCATTAGTCTTCTGTGCTCTTTCCCAAATTACAATCACAGGTAATTATACTTTTGTCATCTATCAGAGAAAAGTCTCAGCTAGAAGGGACTTCTGGACCTCACCCGGCTGAAGGTGGATCAGGTAATGCAGAGCCCTAACCCTGGCAGTTCCCCTGCCCACACCACGAGGTGCCTGCTGCAGGACCCTGCAGGGTCTCTGCCAGGGCGTGGGTTTATCTGGACACAGCTCTGACCTGTGAGTGACTCCAAAACACACAGCTCTGTCCTACTGCTCTTAACCTACTGGTACTTCCTGAACACCTTCAGAGGGCAGCTTCCACCTTACTGACTGAGGCTTGTCCCGCTAAGTCTCAGTAAAGCTGAAAATCTTGTTTACCTCTTTGAGGAGCGAGAGAAAAAAGCACTGATGCCAGAGTCATTAAAAATTAATAACTAAAAACCTTTCCAGGTTCTTCTTTCCCAAAGCTGTACGCCTCCAAGCTGGGGTTGTGCGTGCTGGGGGGAGGGGTTTTCTTTGTCTGAACTGTGGCCCAGGCACTGCCTTTGGCCGCTGGGCAGCACCAGCTCCAGTGCCAGAGAGAGAACCAGGGAGTGGGGCTGCGAGGAGGAGCACCCTGGGGGAGAAGGAAGCTGCTGCCCTGGGGAGAAGGCAGATGTCACTATTCACCTCCAAAGGGCTGTTCTTTCCTGTGCAAGCCGGCAGCAACCACGTGGACGAAGAGCAGATGTGTTGGCACAAAGCACAGCCCTGGCGATGGCCATACAGGCCCTTGTGCTCTGTAGGAAAGGCAGCCACACACAGAGATTTATGTACCTAAACACCACTCATGGGCTAGTGGAAACCTGTGCTCTGGCTCCTGTCACCATGCCCCAGCCCAAAAGGGCTGTGAGCCACCCCAGGAGACCCCCAACACCAGTCCTGACCCCTCACCAGCCCTGTACCAGCTCATCGCACTTGGTGCTGGCACCACCTCACACTGCCAGACACTGCCAGGCTCTGGAATAGAAAGTGATTCTGAGCCACCAAGGTTAGTTGTTGGAGGAAAAAAGGGCTCCGATTATAATTTTAAAGAAACAACTGCCAGTGCATGCTGATATTCTACTCATTTTAGATGGATGCACCTCTGTGAAACCAGCACACACAAACATCCCAGAGAGTAACACTCTTAGTAAAGATGTAATCACTGTCAGGATGGAAACAGCTCATAGCCCCACACAGGTCAGAATCTCCAAACTGAAGAAATTCACTTTCAGTTGAACAAAACTTGTGAAATAAAGAGATTTACCGTGAAATGCTCCTGTGATTTATAGTTTTCATCCAGGTAAACTCGAGCTCTGTTGTAGTCTTTCATTGCATCACTTGATAACAGTTCTCTGAAAGAGAAAGAAGGTATTGAACATGTAAAGGCAAGGCATTGCTCTGTGCTGTGCTGTCCCTGGCATTGCCCAAAGAAATTCCCAAAGGGGGCATTCCATGGGCAGAGGTGTCCCCAGCACAGCCAGCTGCCTGGACACTCTGGAGCTCCCATCGTCAGCAGCAGCTCCAAGGTGGATTGCGAGTCCCCCAGTGCCACTTGGGCACGGCTGGCACCAACATGGGCCCACGTTGCCCCCCAGACTGCAGGGATTTGGGCAATGCACCGCAGGCCCCGGGGTCTCTGTGCTGCCCCACCCCAGTGCTCGGCTGGCCCCACACCGCTGCCCACAGAGGGCACACACTGCTGGCTCATCCCCATCGCAGCCCGCGCGGGTTTGGGGTGGTGAATGAAACCACTCCAGGGGAGCTGTGCGGCTCTGCCAGGCACTGATCGCTCCTGCCCCTGTCCCTGTCCCCGGCTCCGGAGGCGCCCAGCCAGGACCCCCAACACTTACTTCACAAACTTGTCTACATGAGACATGGAAGCCTCGTAGTTCTTCCCTCCAAATTCTTGACAGTGTAAAGCCATGAAGTGGGGCTTGTGTGCATGGACGACCTGGAACAGAGAGAAAAGCCAGCTTTAACAAAGCTGTGTCCACAGCCCTGGTCACACAGCATGAACGACACGCACCCAGGTGTGTCCCCTGGAAGGGGAGGGCTGGCAGCTGCTACCTGAGCCATAACCGGCACAACAGTAGCAAGGGGAGCAGCATTTGCTAACCACATAAAAGATTTATAATACACAATAATTATCTCAAGTGTTCCAGGTTAATATTTTCTTTTTTAAACTTTGAATTAGTTCCTAGGGATTTAAAACACAAATAAACTTTCAACTCTCCTCAAAGAGGACCTGACATCATTAAGATGAGCAAAACCTCTCCTTGTCTGGGAGGTGAAAGAGTTCAAACACCTCAATTAAATTGTTAAGTGAGGTTTTTTTCACTTTTACAAAATTTCTCAATGCTGATTAGCTGTTGTGTTTGATATCTTCATTTATGGAGTATCTTACAGAAGTATTTAAATAACACAAGGGCGCTATGGCAAACACTCATATCTGACACAGGAGGCACAGAAATCCACCCGGCTATTCCAGGAATTAGTCTTGTACACTGCAAAGATCTCAGATACTAAACAGTCAGCACTAGGATGCAATTACCATACCAAAAACCTAGAATGCTTCTGTCTCTCATTGTGCACCAAATCAAATATACAGTGTTTATAAATTTGCTGCTGCTTTGAACACACATTCAATGTTAATCTGTCCTGTGGAATTCTCTCTGCATTGTCTCTATTCAGCACTTTAAACACCACATCCTAAATGTCTCTGTGTTGATACTGAGCCTCTACAACTTGTATTCCCCGTCTCACTGTGAACTGACAAGCTGGAGAACTACTTCCATTCTGAAAGGAACAGTCTGAAATGATCAGCGATCATTGCCGGTGCAAGCACACGTGGAGACAGCATGTTAAAGTCCAAAATAGGATTCCCTTATTTCTGATGGGTGGCCCTGGGCAGCCCCAGCCAGCACAGCCCCTCGCTGTCCATGCAGCCACTGGGAGGAAGAACTACTGGTTTCCACCAGCTGCTCCCAGCAGTCATAAACCAGCTGTCCTGTGCAGGTCTTGGCTGCAGGCTCAGGGTCCCCTGCACATGGAGGGCACAGCATCTCTCCTGCTCCTGCTGGGGCAGAGCTGTGTGGACGGTGGGCACAGGAATGGGAGAGCCTTCCCCTCAACACACCCCAGGGAAGGACAGCTGAAAAAACAGGGATTACTCTCCCTTTGTACTCAGTGCCTACACTACAACTCTGAAAAAGCACTGACCGCAGTAAACCATTGAGGTCTTGCTTTTAATTATGTAAAACAACAGTGACTAATGTTACTGTTAAAAAGTCTTTTCTTGTTCCATCCCGCTGCTATGGGCAGGGACACCTTCCACTGGACCAGGTTGCTCCAAGCCCCATCCAACCTGGCCTGGAACACTTCCATGGATGGAACACCCCAACTGGAAGTCGTGGATGTTTCTTTCAAACCACAGTGGAGAGAAACTGCCATTTCATCTGATGACAGTGCAAAATCCCTCATTCCTGACCGCACAAATAATCTCATTAGACAATCAAGCTCAAAGACAATGAACTAAGGATCAGCAAAATCTGAAACGCAGCAGCTTAGCACTGAGCCAGAAGCAGTCACTTCTTCGAGCTGGCACCTTCTCATAACAGCAGCAGAGCTGCCATGCTCGGGGACGTGCCCATGGGCAGCGGCAGGAGACAGCGCCAGTCCCTGTCAGAGCCTGCACCCACATCCCCATCAGGCACAAGAGGGCAAGGCAATAGCGAGGTGCATCACCAGGTGGTGGCACACCCTTCCTCAGGGACATCCCTGGGACACCACTCTCCATCAGTGCCCGGAGCAGTCCCTGGCAGTGGGAGCAGCCGGGGGTGGCAGGGCCAGGGGCGGAGGGGACGGTGGCAGGGGCAGCCACAGAGCCCAGCGAGGGCAAGGCTGGCAGCAGCTCCTGCACACCAAGGCCAAGGGGAACCCAGAGGATGCTGTCACCAAGCCCCAGGGAATAACAGCATTCCCCACCTACGCTGGGTT
Source organism: Grallaria varia (assembly GCA_013396735.1). NCBI lineage: Eukaryota > Metazoa > Chordata > Aves > Passeriformes > Formicariidae > Grallaria > Grallaria varia. The sequence goes on from VWZG01006613.1 coordinate 250,180, forward strand.
AGCCTTGAGGAAGGACGGATACCCTGCCCTGGGTGTCCAAGTGGCTTCGCACAGTCACCTCCTCCTCTACCGCAGCTTTGCCATCATCGAAACACATCTTGGCACTGACCTGCTCACTGAAGGACTCTGAGGGGAGCTGCTGTCAGTGTTACTGTACAAAGGGGAAAAGTAAATACTCCCACTTAGGTGTTTGAGGATCTCTGAGCACTTCCATTAGCTCATTGATGCTGGTTTCTCCCAATGGGGATATCAGAAATCTTGCTTTAAAACAGGCCATCATCAGTAGGGACCAAGAATGAGCCAGAGTGGGACCCAAAGGAAAGTCTAATTAAAAAACCCAAAAACAGCAAGCAAGACCAGATGGCTAAAAAAATACCTGAACCACAAGAAATTATACCCAGCTGGGACACACTTTTCATCTGATATACATTTCCCATAACTATGAAAACTTACATTAATACTGGTTGATTGTATAGGTTTACAAACAGCTAAGAGAAAGCTGCTGAGGATGTGTCCTCATACAGACGCTCCCTTCTTTCTTCCCAGGGTGCTGCCCAAGGGACCACTGGCAGCAACCTGTCATTACAGAGCACAGGAGAGCGAATGGACTATGGAGTATCCTTACATTACCTGGTTGGTTCATTTTGTTCACTGTCTGGAGAGCAATACTAACCAAAGACAACCCACGGAGTGGAACTTCAGAACAGAGCTCATCTGTGGCTCCCAACACAATGCCATCTCAACTCCCCATCTGCTTTATTGCTCCAAATCAGTTTTGGATTCCACATCCTGATTTCATCTACTTGGACAGCTCTATAAAGTTACCATAATCAGAAAGTAGTTGTAACAATTTAATTTTAATCTTGTAACCCATCCACTCTCACTGTTCCAGGGCAATGCACCCAGTAACACTGACTGTGGACACAACAGAAACAGTGCTTTGTGTTTCTCATTTTAACTACTACAATTTTGCCTCAGCAAAAGCTCTTCTTACCCAACTAATAAAACTAATAAACTGGTAAGATAAAAATAAAATAAACAATTTCATGTAAGATATAGGCATAAACTATCTTACACTCATGATCAGTCACAGGGGAGTCCTGACTTGAGAGAACACTGCAGAACAATTCCACTGTGCTGCAGCAGCAACAGAAAACACTTCCAGGCTCTGAACTGAGATGCAAAACACAGGGTTTTTTGTTTGCATTCAAATCCTTAAGAACCTGAAAACACAGTGGGTACTAAAAAAAAACCAAACCAAACCAAACAAAAAACCCCCCCCAAAACACTTATACTCCATTTTTAATGAGGAAACAGCATCAGCTTAGTAACAGTGAGAGGTTGTCATGGCATTCCTTGCAGGTTAAGTCACTAAAACATACCTGAATATTAGTTACGTCTTCTCATATAATAAAAACCCTCCAACTAAGAGCAAATTGGCTCTGCTTCATTACCTTTTACAAGTTTTCTACTCTTACGGAAGAACAAACAGTACATAATAATGAGTAATGAAGACTTCAGAGCAGAAAACTCCCAGTTGCCAGAGGTTAAAGATCATACACAAGACCACAGAAACACATAATTTGCATCCACAGCAGCACAATGTTTTTACCAAGTCAGGCATTATTTTCAATTTCTGGATACACAAAAATAGCATAAAGGAAGCCACAACTGGGAGTTATTTTGGGGGATGTGGGTAACTGAGCAAGATGCTCCAACACAGCTGACTATCAATACAAAACTGGTGAAAAGCACAAACCTAACACTTTCCCATTGCTATGCTGTTTGGAGAGGGGACAGGGAGGGGAGCCTGGCAGTGGGGGTGCCACAGGGCAGAGAGGGGCAGGGTCTGCTGGAGCTGGGGCAAGAGTGCTGGCCGGGCCTCCCAGAGAGGGCAGTGCAGGCACAGGAGTGATGCCACCAGGCTCAGACCCCATCCAAGCAAGGCACAAGAGGAGCCTGAGCCTTGATCACCCATATATAAGACTGACCAAAAAACTTAAAAGTATGAGCTTTAGTTTCCTTGTGAACTGTGAAATATGTACAAGTCACTTTACCATGTGTGATCCCAAAGCACTCCAAGTCTTTTCAATTTCTGTAAGTCTGAAGAAGGAAAAAAGGCACCTCCCAGGGTCCCTCTCTAATTAAACAAACAGCATTAAGTTCACTAAAATAATTAAGCAACAACCTTTGAGTGGCTGGGTGGATTTCTGTTGTGTTTTGGGGTTTTTCTGGTTTGTTGGTTTGGGGTTTTTTTGTTTGTTTTCTTCTTCCTTATTCTTTCTCTCCAAAGGGTAACACACCAAATTCCCACGCAGCAATACCAAGATGACCTTTAGCTTTTAGGTAAACTTTTCACTTCTCTATAACTACAAGTAAAGGCTCAAAACACTCTCGAACACATCAGGCAACATGGTAAATTGCACTAGAGAAAAAGAGCCCTCTGCCTCCAGGTTTTCATCTAAAATTATCATCTGCCATAAACACAAAAGACCGTTACTAAAATTAGAGAAGGTTTGCAATAGTCCCAGTTCCCGAACTCCCAGTGCAGCTGAAGAAAGGACAAGGGATGGGGAGGGATGAGGTGAAAACGAAAAAAGCCCTAAGTAAATAAATAAGGCAATAACAGTCCTTTTTCTGTGCTCCTACATCCTTCCCTTGCCAACAGCTTCCTCCATGCTCTTGAACCTTTGCCACCCTGTGGCCACAGGACCGCACACACCCAGGACATGGTGCTGCACCTGCGTGCTGGAAGCGGCACTGACACCTCCGGCAGGCCACCAGGCACAGGAGAAAACACCCCCAGAAAAGATGCTCCTGGCAGGCAAAGTGCCTTCTCTGCTCACCTCTGCCTGGTATTTTTTAGCAAAACAGCTGCTTGGTCCTTTCCAACCCTTAGCATTCTGTGACCCTATAAAATATCCAGGACTGAGTCCAGCTAAACTCCTGTTTCATTTTAGTTTACTCTTCCTTGGGGGAGAAGCAGCAACTAATAGTGAAATGGTAGAAAGTTACCCAGTATTTGACACTTAATTCAATTTTAAACTACCCAGTCAGCTGTCACCCAAATGCAGGCTCCACTTTTTACAGGACTGCAGATGGATGAATCCAAGGAAACCAGAGCAGACAGGACAACACACGTCTCAGCTGCCTTCACTGTGCTGTCAACAGCAGCGACCAGGCAGCTTGTGGCTCTCTGGGCTGGGAGCTGCTGCTAAAACCAGCTCTGAAAGGATCTTTGAAGTAACTTTTTTTTCTGTTCGTATTTCTTGGACAAACTTGTTTAATTTAACAGCATTAGATCTTCCATAATTTTCCTGTTAATGATGTAGGATATGTGTAGATCAATGTCAGAAGTTTTAAAAATTTAGTATGTGATATTTTAATGTTATTTTATATGTGCTACCACATCCTCAGAAATGCAAATGGCTTGTAAGTCAATGATAATACGTAAGTGATTTGTATTTACCCATCACAGCGTTTAAAATCCCTTATTTTAATTTACTGAAACTTAAAAACAAGCCCCCAAAATTATCTGTAACTGATACACTCTCTGATCTCAATGCAAAGACATTATAAGTTTAATTTCTAGAAACATTTTGAACTAAGAGTGGCAATGGTGCTTCCTTTTCCGTGGAGCACATTTTGACTGCTTACACAAGGACCTTATCCTCCGAAGTTATGCAAACTGCCCTGACACAACTACATATGCAAATTGAATTCCTCAGAAGAATGGAAAAAGCTGCGGTCTGCGGTTGATCTGGTTTCAAGTTTACGAAGAAACACACAGAGTCATTTTCCAGTGATGATGCTGGAGCCCGGTTCGCAGAGGTTTCATGCATACAGCGTGTGGATTTAAACACAACAATCCCCCTTGAAGCTGTAAGTCCACTGGGTCGCCCCGTGCTGAGCGACTTCTGGAACAACGATGTTTGTCTGTTCCCTAAGGAGCTTCCTCTCAGGTTGTGTTCCACCTCCTGCTGCAGTGGCGAGCGCAGCACGAGCAGCCCCCCGTGCAGGGACCCAGAGGGGAGGCAGGACGAGGCCCACAGGGCACGGCTGGCACTGACCACACACAGCACTGCGAGCCTCGTGCGGGGCTGCGCTCCCTTTCCTTCTTCTCTTTTCAAACACAGCTCCCAGACTGCAGGCAGAGTGGGCAGAGGCACAGAGCAGGAGAAGGGACATTGCAGAGCCCCCACAGCTGAGGGACAGGCTCAGATCTGCCTCTGACACTCTCCCTGCTCCAGACCCTGCCCTCACTGGCCCCATGGAGCGTTAATGGATCACCTTCTTCCTGTGTGGAATTCTCTACACACAATATTCTCTGGACCAAGGACAGACCATGCCCAGTCACATGTCAGTGGTCCCTGCCCTAAGATAGCAGCAGCTCATTCTCTTCCCCTCCTCTTCCTGTTTTCCACAAACTATTCAGAAGTATTTCCGTAGTGCAAGTCCCACTTCAGTAAACTAGTGAACAGGGAGGCAGTCTCCTCGATAAAGGTACATAAATAAGTGAAGCAATGCTGAAAAATATGTAGCCATCCAAAAAAATACAAAAATAAAAAGAGTTCTATCTGTTTATTTGTATTTCCTGCATCGGAAGGGTTTTTCCTGAAGCTGCAAAGGGCTGGAATCAAAGCTGGCAGAGATGCCTGTGCAGTGCAAGCACCACATACATACAGCAGTGATCAACCCAGGTGAAAGAAGAAAAATAAACAGATGGACTGGACTTTTCAACAGATTTTTTTAAATTACTCAAATATCTCTTTTACTCAGGAGACTTGAAAGACCAAACTAAAGTCAATTTTATAAAATGTTAACAATTTTTTTAGGCAGAAGATTGTGAGAATGAGAATAAATTGTGTTTATATGCTGAATTTTTATAATGATTACTTAGAAATCCAGAAAGATACATTTTTCTGGGTTAGTTTTTACCATAAAATAGTGATTTCACTTCACAAAGCAAAAGATCCTGACATTACAAATTATGCCAATAAGCAAGTGTACACAAAACATCATGAGAAAATAAGATTTACCTTACCTGATAAAATTCCCGAAGCCAATTCTTCTGTAAATTTTCTGGCTGAAAAACAAAAGTCAAAAATTAGTTAGGAATAACAGTGATGTATTTTTATAATAACATCCCAATACTTATTGCTTTCTTCACTGCATTCAAGCGGGGAGTTTTTTCACAGTTAAAGCAAAAAGTACAAACATGAGGATGCTCCTGCCCATGGACAGATCTCGCCCTTTTGTTTCCAAGTCCTCTCTGATTCTCACCAAGAAGGTGCATTTTGTATACAACTGCACAGCATTTGTACCCACACAGGTTTATCAGGCAATTAAATCAGCAGACTTGATTCATGTTGAAATATGTCCTGTTACACAGGCACATTCATCCCCTGGGGATCAGAAACTTCCCCGACCTGCCCACACCCAGCTCCTGCCACCTGAGCTTCAAGTGACATGGATATACTTCTACCAAATTATCATAGAATCATAGAATAGAATTGATTGGGTTGGAAAAGACCTCAGAGATCATCAAGTCCAACCCTTGGTCCAACTCTAGTCAGTTTACTAGATCATGGCACCCAGTGCCACGTCCAATCTCAGTTTAAAAACCTCCAGGGACGGTGAATCTACCACCTCTCCGGGCAGGCCATTCCAATGCCTGATTACTCTCTCTGTAAAGAATTTTTTTCTAATATCCAACCTAAACTTCCCCTGGCAGAGCTTAAGCCCGTGCCCCCTTGTCCTATTGCTGACTGCCTGGGAGAAGAGACCGACCCCCACCTGGCTATAACCTCCCTTCAGGTAGTTATAGAGAGTGATGAGGTCACCTCTAAGCCTCCTCTTCTCCAGACTAAACAACCCCAGCTCCCTCAGCCTCTCCCCATAGGACTTGTGCTCCAGTCCCTTCACCAGCCTTGTTGCTCAGTTGGGTCAGAAGGTGCTTCTGCAAGATGCTCAAGCCCACTAGAGCTCCTGCCAAGGACAAACTGGGAGAAACATTTCCAGATCGCTACAGAAGTTCTGTTATCCAAAGCAACAAACCACAATAAGTGCAAAGTTCTGTCTTTTCAGGAAGAGTCCAAACTAGACACGATCACAGAGGGAGAGAATTGATTTGTTGAGCTTTATCTTCAACAACAAGACTTCTGGATAATTTTTGCATCCTACTGGGGAATAGAACCTCAGATCAGACTTTGTTCTCACAGCACTGGTTGGAACATGCAGTATCTGTGGGAGGCAGCAGAACATACCACACTGAAAGCCAGAGATGCCCCAACATCATCCCTTACAAACAGCTCCAACACTACCTGCCCAGTGACAAACACACATGCATGAAACCTCCGTGTCACCCTATTCTCCCACCAAGTAGGTTAGTTTCACATAGCTGGATGCAACTTTGAACTTACTACTTTATCCTGACTGCTTGTTGCAGGAAGGTTTGCCCACAGGTGCTGTAACAATCTGTAAGGCTCAAACAGCCACCCCATCCTGCAAGCCTCAGTCTGCAAGAGTTTGTGAAAGGTGAGGGAAAAAGGCATCATGTTTGTCCCATGCAATCTGTCACCTCCCCTTTGTTATTTACACTTTGACAGTTCTGGAACTGAGACATTATTGGTCAAGAAGGGGAAATTTCCTCTCCTTAGGACAATTATTTTTCTCAGGGATGCACCTTCTCCACATTACCTATGGAAACCCTTGCTCTGGGTGTGGAGCTTGAACCTTGGCCCAAACTCAGGAACAGCCTAAATTAAAATACAGAGAGAAAACAGCCCCTTCTCCCCACCGTGCCCTCTCCCTGGGCTGGCACGGCTCACTGCCAGCACAGATAAACCCTGTGTCTGCCAGGCAGGCACTACAGCCGACCCCCCAGAAATGGCCACCAGGACCTCTTGTTTAGAGGCTTAACCCACCTCCCATTCATCCTGAATGTAATGAAACAACCCACCGAGGAACACTAAAGGCTGCTGCTCTTGTAAGAGCCAAAGAGAAACCAAGCAAATCAGCAGCTATGGTGATTTCAAGTCAACTTCAGGCTGAAGTTACAGAGGGGTGGCACAGGGGCTGTTTTTAATCACTCTACAGAACAGACATGACCTAGGAAGATGCTTTGTATATGGTTTGTTTATCATCTAAACCAAAAGGCCAGATTCAAACCATCAAGAAAACAAGACCTTGGGGACCGTGACACCTCCCACTGAAGCCCAGCATGGGGCTCCAGCGCAGCTCTGACAGCACTGGGTGCTGATGTCCAAACCAGAGTGTGGCCTCACTCAGCAACGGGCAGTTTGATCTCAAAAAACAAACAACCCACATATTCCTCACTCCTCTTTAATTGTGACAGTCACAAGAAGTCCTGGGGACCTCTTGAGTTTTAAGAATAACCCAGCATTAACAGTAGTTAGTCAGAAAGGAAAGCCAAGGACACGCTTGTTCTGCCTTCCCTGCCCAATCTGAGATAAGATGGGCATCACTGTTTACTCATCATCTGCAGGGAACCTGAGAATCATTTGGGTTCAATGAGACCTCTCAGGCCATCGAGTGCAACCATTCCCCCAGCACTGCCAACACACCACTAACCCATGCCACATCTACACAGCTTTTAAATTCCCCAGGGGTGGGGACTCCACCACTGTGCTGGGCACCCTGTGCCAGGGCCAGACAAGCATTTTGGAGGTGGAATCTTCCCCAACAACAAACCTAAACCTCCCCTAGAGCAACTTGAAGCCATTTTGTCTTGCCCTGTCCCTTGTTATCTGGGAGAAGAGCCAGACCCACACCCGGCTCCACCCCCATTTCAGGAAGCCATAGAGAGGAAGAAGGACCCTTGAGCTCCATTACATGTGACCCCTGCACAACAGAAACTATCAACAGAGCATCCCTGGACCCATCTCCACCTCCCACTGGCGGAGACAGGAATTGAGACAGAATACCCCGTGCTCCCTACAAAATTCCTATCTCAGACTTATGTGAAACAAATGCACAACAGCCACATTTGAAGGCAGACCAGGAGTGGGTTTTCAGTGTGAGCAGGACTCAGTCACAAGTGACAATTAAATCAAAATTGCCAGTGGCACTGCTACAGTCTCTACAACCTCCTGGAATTGTGAAAAAGTGGGAGCAGCCTGCAAATAGGTTCACATGAGAGAACAGTGGTTTGGAGTTTGGGTTGTGTTTGTTTATTTTTAAAAAGTGTATTTTCTTCTTATCTTTAACCCCAGGAGTCAGTACCTGGAAGCCCACAGCAGATGTCTTCCATGGAGCTGCTGTGCGCTGTCTCCAGGTGTACGGAGAACTTCAGCTCTGGAACAATGGTCACTGTCCCACCAACAGCCTGGAAAACCCGCCCCTCACTCCTGCGAGACCCATCAAACTAATTAATGACAAGAGCAAAGGCTCGGAGGGAATGGATTTACAGAAACAATTCCAGAACCATGTTGGGCACAACGAGATGACGCAAGTGAACAAAAGCTGTAGGACCTTCCTGTTTCCCTTCTTTTCTCCTCTTCTAAGCTGCACAACAGAAACAGTAAAGCAGCACAGTCAGGAGAGCAAACTGGGGCGAGGGATGTTAGGGGCAGGCGTGGGATGTTGGAGAGAGGTGCGAGGCTGAGGGCCCTGAGCCAGCTACGGGGTCAGGCCCCATCCCCAGTGGCACTGAGGAGCACTGCCCTGCGTCCTGTGCTGTCCTGCCTTGGGGGCAGCAGCACGGAGACAGGAGCTGAACACGGGCTGCAGCTGCACGCTCTGCTCCAAGGGGCTGGCCTTAAACAAGGTAATTCCATGAAGGGCTGCACACTGCACCATCGCAGGTGAGAAGTCAGGGGACAGCTGAACATCACAGCTCAGAAGGGAGATTCCCTGACACAGAGACAGCAGGTGGCAAAAGCCCAATGAAATAACACTAAGAGGTTCCAAACAAGGTTGTTTCATGCAGATTCATTTCTTCTGGGATTCAACAGACACAGGAAGGTTTGAAGAGGTGATGACAGAAATACAAATTGGAGCAGGAGAAGCACTGGAAGGCGCCCATTAAGTCCTTGGGCAGGCAGTTCAATAGAGAAGGTGCTAAGGAGGTCTCTGGGGCTGCCAAGACAGACTGCTCTGCTGAGGCTGGGTTTTGGTGAGCCCTGTGGCCACTGTGACTCCCCTGGCCACCCACAACTCGAGCTGTCACCTCAACGCTCCGTGGACCTGCCCGGCTCCCCACTGCCATGCCCTCCTTCAACAGTCCCTCCTACCACTCCACCACATCCTTTCTTTCCCTTTTTATCACTGTGTGGTACAACTCTGTAACCAAACCCTCTGCCTCAGACTCCTCCACGGTCATCTCATATAAATGAAACAATTCAGAGTTTTGAAGGACTGGAGATAACAATCAAGTAGAAAGATAATTTATCTTCCTCTTATTTTTCTGTCTAAAAATAGGCACATTATATTTCATGTCTTCCACAGAGTTTGGCCTTCTTCCCATCCTTTCTCTCCACACTCTGTCCTTCATTAAATTATCTCATTCTTTTTGTAATGTAACGGAAATTAATCTTTTCCCTGTCCTCTTCAATGCTAGATCCTTTCATACCCATTCACCAATGAACCGATACCTCCCTGCTCACTAATCCCAACCCTACCACACCAGCCTTCTTTCTGGCTTGCCCCACCTCCAGCCCTGTGCCAGCTGGTTGCTCTGTGTCCATCCCTGTCCACACTAGCAGCCTCAGCTCATGCCCTCGGGGGATCTGCCAAAGAGAACAGCTCAAGGAATGACAGGAAAGACAAAAGAAAGCAAAATACTTGGGACAGATATTGACACTTTGTTTGGAATATCATAGAATCACAGAATGGTTTGGCTTGGAAGGGACCTTAAAGTTCATCTCATTCCCCCCCCTGCCTCGGCCGGGGACACCTTCCACCAGCCCAGGTTGCTCCAAGCCCCATCCAACCTGCCCTTGGACACTTCCAGGGATCCAGGGGCAGCCACAGCTTCTCTGCCCACCCTGTGCCAGGGCCTGCCCACCCTCCCAGCCAGCAATTCCTTCCCCATATCCCATGTAACCCTGGCATTCCCCCTTGGCCTGTCCCTGCAGGCCCTTGTCCAAAGTCCCTCTCCATTTCCCTTGAAGCCCCTTTAGGCACTGGAAGGGGCTCTAAGGTCTCCCTGGAGCCTTCTCTGCTCCAGAGCTTTCTCCCAAGCACCCAGAACTCTTCTTTCCTGCCATCCTCCTTTGCCCTCATGACTCAGGGCCCCAGGTGGCTCTGCCCTGTGCTCCTACTCCTGCCTGGGAACACCAAGTCTGGTCCACACAGATTCCTCAGGGTTATTTACTTGCTTCAAACTCAGGCTGCTCCTCAAATGCGCACCGAATTCTGCTGCTTCCTGGGCTGAGCTCAGCAAACACCCCAGTGCCCAGGGGAACACAGCTTTGGTTTCATCCTGCCTTTCCATCAGGCACGCATTTTCACTGACCAGAGCCACACAAATAGAAACTCTTCCCAAAAAGAAACCCCTTCCCCCTAAACAAGGGCGACTTCTAGGCAGCAGCACCACACGGGATCCGTGTTAAAATAACAAGACACGTGTCCTGTGTGTGCTGCTCCCTTCAATTAAAAGCAGTTTTGACCTTTTCTTGGAATTCCAAACCCCACTAAAACCCCATCTCTTTTCATGACAAGTTTCCACTTGAAGCCTATTTATGTCATGCTGGTCACTGCATTGGTCAGGCGTATAAGAAAAATCAGTCAGCTTGTGAACACATGGACACCACATGAGCTGGTAATAGCCCGAAAACAAGCGGCTTTTCAAATCCAACATACAAGTAGTCTCTTCTCCTCAGTGTTTCCATTTCCCACAAAATTATACCCAACAGCCAAAAGAAAAGCTTTAAGCCTGTTGCAAAAATATATTCAGATGGGGAAGGAGTCTTTTCAAAAAGAAGGAGAAAGAGAAAATACATTTAGACAGGGTAAGGAGCCTTTCATTCAAAGGAAAAAAGAGGAGAGAACTAAATGAAACCAAATTAACAGCCTGGAAAATTTCTTTTTAGTTTCATTCAGAGGGAAATGGAAGAAAGCCGATGAATTATAGAAAGGAGGTTCTATTTTGTGAAGGTTATTTTTAGCAAAGAGTAGGCTCATTTTTTAAGCTAAAAGGAAAAAATTCTTGACTCACTTTGTGAAAACTCACTGAGCTCCAAAACGAACCAGAGGAGAACTGGCAAGTTGGACTCTGCACACCGACTGAACACAAGACACAACCAACCCAAACTTCTATGTATCTGACTTACAGCTCCAAGAGCCCCACGTGGGCTGAGGAATCCCTGGCACCCCGAGCTCAAAGGTCTGCTGGCACCCCACAGCACCACACTGGCCCTGCTGCAGTCACAGACTCTTGCCGTGCAGTCCCAGGAAGGACCCCAGAGGCTTTTTGACTCTTCCTTCCAGCTACAGTGAGTGAAAAACTGAAATACAGGCTATTTTCCTCTCCTTTATTGTACTTGGTTTTCTAGCTATTCAATGAAAAGCAAAGCCTTTGATCAAGTTGTTTGACCAGTAACAGGTTTACTCAAAAACTGCTTTCAGGTCCATCAACATGACTGACCATCACAGCTATTTCAACAGAATTATTTATATTAAGACCTCTTGATCAAGATTTTTGATCTCTTATAACGTCTTCAAAAGTTTATTGGCATCCTCTAGATGTCTGTATTCAGAGACTTACTAGATTTAAGTATTTTCTTATCTTCAAATAGCCTTGCAAGCCCCTCTGTTGCTGTGCTCTCTCAAACTACACAAGATGCTGAGGAAACCCCCATTAGATGGGGGTGTTTTACACCCTCAGCTGACAAACAAAAAGAAGATAACCTGCATGTTCTGTTCACATTATTAGTTCACCACATTTCAAAGCCCCTGTATACAAACCAATGAGGAAAACTAGATGTGTGAGTTTGGGTTGGCTCCCAGCCAAACCCTCAGCAGCCCGGGACAGCCTTCCCCCCCCACAGCCAAAAAAAACGGAGAAAGAGAAAAAAGGTAGCAGGGGGAAAATTGCAGCAAATATATTTATATATATAGATATAGAATTATATACAATGAAACACTATGTACATATGAGTAGGGACCCCAGAGAACCCCCAACCAACCCCAAGGGGAAAAGGGGAAAGGGAAGGGGAAAAGGGACAAAAGGGGTAAAACACAACAGATATACACAATCGAAACTCAGGGGATAGCTTAACAAAATAACTAATACAATGAACTCTCACCACTTCCCTTAAGAACAGCAAATCCCTTCCCTCTGACACGACTGGGACAGAGCCCTCGGTCCAGGCCTTCAGCCCACAGAGATAAGCGAGGCCTAAACACTGAGAGCTTCTGTCACAGGCTGTGACCGGGAGGAAAGCTGAAGCCCAAGAGAGAGAACCTCCCCCCGTCACCTATCTTTTATACACCTGATTACGTGAGGGAATAGGATGGAATACTTTCTTAGTTTTTGACCCCAGTTGTTAAGGAAGGCCTAGAGAACAACAAACCTCACCAAAGCCTAAAATTTAAACTACCACACTAGAATTACACATAATTTTTAGAAAAAACACCTCAAAGTGCAAATTCTTCAAAATCCAAACTTAAATGCTGCAGTTTTATTCCATACATTTATTTGCACAACCAACTTCCAAGAGCCAATTTAGCATCCCTTGGCTCAGTGTATCCGAAAGCCCGCATCCTTCCCAAGGAGCGGCAGAAGCAGCGAGTGCCACCCGGCTTCTGTCACAGCCCACGGGGACAGTCCCCGGGATCGGGCGCCGGGGAGAGGCGACACAGCAGGGACTCAGCCCCGCACAGACACAGGGCTGGGCACACGCGGCGGGCACTGCGGGGTTTAAGGCTGTTTTACACCCAGCAGAGCAGAGCAGGGGCCCGCGGGATGCGGCCCAGGAGAAACTGAGCCACAGAGGCCATGGGGGCAAAGCTGCACCTGAGGGCAGGGCAAGGGCCCGTGCCCACCCTGCCTGGGACAGGGGACACCGGCTGTGCTGCCAGCGCCACGGGGGACAGCCGGGGACTGACCCACAGAGGGGTGACAGCTCAGGGACAAGGAGCAGCACGGACTGACCCGGGACATGCTGCCCGAGAGACATGGCCGGGCACACGGCCGGGCACATGGCCGGGCACATGGCCGGGCACACTGCGGGGACATGGCCGGCCACACGGCCGTGCCGTGCCATCACTGGGGTCCCTCGGCTGCCCAAGGGCTCTGGGACCCCCCCAAGCCCAGCTCTCCAGCCAGGCTGTGCTGCCGATGGCCCCAGGGCCGCTGCAAACCCAGCAAGGCCTTTCTGTTGACCTTCTCGGCCAATCTCCTTTCCTGTGAGCGGCTCTAAATCAAGACACAGTGGGAATACAACGAGAAACCGAAGCAGTCCAGGTTCCTGTGCAGTGATGGATGCAGAGAGCAGCTCCCGGGCCGGGCTGGGCAGAACAGCAGAGCCTGGCGCCCCGTCAAACACATCACAAGTGAAAGAAGGATGCACAGCATCTTCTGCCTCTTCTGAAGAGGCTGTGTTTGCAAACAGCAGAAGCTGCCTATGGAACTGGTGTCTGTGGGGACACAGGAGAAAGCAGCACCTCTTGAAACAACCCAAAGCACCTGCCTGCAGACTGTGAGAGACACCGAGGGAGGGCCCTTCCTGGCCACGGACGCTGCACTCTGAACACAGCACCACTCTCCTAAGCATAGGAAATGCAGCCTAAAACAGCAACAGCAAAGTGCAACTTGTCAATTAACTGTTCTGGCCACATCTGAGGGAAACATCAGGAATGCTGTAACTGAGACAAGAACGACGGAGCAAGTCCCTACCTCTTCAAAGGTGCTAGATGTAAAGACACACACATATAGGTACACTGTGTTACAGTTCATACCATGAACAGAATGAGTCTCACCTCAAACAACACAGCGCAGGGGAGGGGAAAGATCCATCAGCCTTTGACTCCTATAAAGTAATGGAAACGCATGCTGTCAGGACTCCAATCTGGACAAGATGTTCCAAACCACTGAGGACCTCATGGACTGTAAAACCAACCTGACATATTATGAGAAGATCCTAAGCCAGACAAACAAAGAATCACACAGGTGCCCCCAAAAGCAAGGCTGGGAGAGGGCACCTCCCCAGCAGCAGCTGAAACAAGCTCTACATCTTCAGCAGCTTCAGCTGATGGGGGCGATGGCATAATAGTGCTTAAAACTGCCCAAACTCTGCTCACACCGAGAAGCCCCTGCCAATGATCGTTGGAGCAGCCTTTGGGCAGGACAGAGACCCAGCACAGACACTGAACAGCAGTGCAGCACCTGCAGAGCAAACCTCCTCTGCGCACAGAAGAGTCAAGTGAAAAAAACTAATTAAATCCACAAGTGCTTTTTATTAAAGAACATCTGTTAGTAAAAAGTGTCCCCGATTTATTTTAATTTGGCAGCTGGGATGTACGAAGCCTTCCAAAGCCTTGTGCCTCATGGACAAAAGTGCCACAGGAGAGGGTGACCAGCAGCTCTCTACAGGCAGGGCATGTTAGCAAGAGGGGAACAGCATGAAGACACTGCTTGTTCAGTGGGACTGGGAATTTTCTTTCATGCCCCAAAGAGCAGTTCTGTCACCGGTTCTCGAAGTGGACATTCAGGAGCACCTCCTAAACTCTATGGGTATGAAGGAACAGAAAGTCCACTTAAGAATACATCTCAAAGAAAATAGGAAAGGGTAAAAGAAAATCACTCATTACCAATGGAAAAAGAGAAGTTTACATGACAAGCTTGAATTTGGTCACCTAATGCAGGATCAACAATGCTTGCATTTTATACAGGATGATTCAGGACAGTGACTAAAAGCAATCCACTATTCATAGAACTAAATCTCAGGAAGAAGAATGAATTCTCATGAATCACATACAATACCCAAGTTTGTAACACAACATTTGTAAGTCCCAAGCAGAAAGATGAGAACTGCACTCTGAGCACCTCACAGCAAGGGAGCTTTAGAGCCAGCACCACATACGACACACAGCAGGACACCATCACAGCCCTTCTGCAAGGTCTGCTCCTGGCTCAGTTCATGGATAACCACCAGTGCCAACCACAGTCTAAACAAATAAAAATGTATATAGACTCATGGAATCGTTTGGATTGGAAGAGACCTTGAAGATCATCCAGGTCTAACCCCCTGCCACGGGCAGGGACACCTTTCACTACACCAGGTTGCTCCAAGTCCTGTCCAGCCTGGCCTTGAACGCTCCCAGGGATGGAAGTGCTATTACTCAGCAAGACTCCAGTTCAGCAATTCATGACAAAGACATTTATGCCCATCTGCGAGAAGACAGAGGTGCAGGACAGGCCTGAGGGGCAGCACAGGTCTGATGCCCGAAGGAGCAGTGTCAGGCTGTGCCAGAGTGTGGTTTCCCAGGACACCTGCAGTGACACTGAGCACCTTGATCAGCAGCTGATGTGTGGGAAGGAAACACAGCAAGATGATGGGCTGCCTTTTCCATCCCAGAGGGCAGCTGCTTGCTCTGGGGAGGTGGGGGGCAGGCAGGTAGGGGTGGCAGGGATCTGTCCCACTGCTGCCCGTCTAGGGCTCCTGGGCACAGCTGAGCCTGTCACAGGCTCTGCATGACAAGCACTGGGAAGTTCATTCCCAGTCACCGAGGGGAGGGTGAAGGAGAATACCTAGCAGATACCCCAACACTGCTCCAGCCCCCTGCTTTTCACGGGTGTCTCGACTGGCAGACTGATAATTAGCCAGCACAGCCTTAATAATTAATACAACTCTATTTTTATAAAACACAAGCTACTTGGTAGCCTGTAAGCCAGCAGCATTCACAGAAGTTGATCCTCTTTCCTCTGCTGTATCATTTATGTCAAATAATGTCTTAAATGGGAAACAGTGATCCCTGAGTCATGGGCTATAAACAAGGAAAAAAAAAAAAAAAAAGAAAAGAAGGAAAGGCAAACATTTCCTCTTTTCTTTCATAATGCCACGCTATCTGTATGTACAGAGGAATGAAAGGCAAGTAAAGCAGCTGACTTGGGAAAGATGCACATGTATGTACATCAGTGCACATATACACAGAGGGAGACCTCAGGGCCCCTTCCAGTGCCCAAAGGGGCTCCAGGAGAGCTGAAGAGAGCCTTGGGACAAGGCATGGAGGGACAGGATACAGGGAATGGCTTCCCACTGCCAGAGGGCAGGGATAGATGGGATAATGGGAAGCAATTCTTGGCTGTGAGGGTGGGGAGGTTCTGGCACAGGTTGCCCAGAGAAGCTGTGGCTGCCTGGAAGTGTCCAAGGCCAGGCTGGATGAGGCTTAGAGCAAGCTGGCCTAGTGGAAGGTGTCTCTGGCCATGGCAAGGGGGTCAAATGACATGGGCGTTAAAGTCCCTTCCAGACCTGCGATTCTATGATATTTCAGTCAAAGTATTAATATCTGTCCCAAGCCTATTCTTTCCTTAACTAATCTAGTGTCACAGAACAAAAGAGAAAGACTTCCCTCAGCACTAATGAAGTTCAGCTTTCAATTATAACATTCCCACACTACAATTGAAGATACACATTTTTAGTAGAGTTAAGATAATCGGTAATTTTCTTAAGGATTACATTACCCTGAGATGGAGCAACAAGACTTACAGAATAACACAATAGATCTGATGGCAATCCTACCAGGCTTACACAGGTCTAACACAAATCCAGAGACACCCTTAAAGCATGAAATTAAACCATTTTAACCACGTTTCCTGCAGGTAAGCAGCACACACACACAGTTTATCCCCTGGCACCTGGGGGGTTCAGCTCCAGCTGTCCCTGGGCACACACCACACCAGGAGCACAGTCCCACTGGGATGATCCCCCTCCACAGCCCACATGCAGGATAACCCCAGCCAGGCACCAGTAAGGGTGGTAACTACTGCTGAAGAATGATTTACAAGTAACTGCCGAGACTGGAATAACAGAGGCCTGGAATCTTAACTCTCCTGACCCCAGTGAGCTCCCCACGTGCTTCAAATTTAACTTCTATTACTGACATCTTATTGAAAGCTTAAAGGCTCCTGGATATTTGAATAACCAGCATGTTAAGAGCATTAACAAGAGTTAATCCAATACCACACAAACTATAATTGTTAGCAAATAGCAGGGATTAACCACATTAATACACTCAAGGTTTCCATTCTTTTGCATCCTGATTTTGGAATGGCATGGGGAAAACTGGGAAAAAAAGGGTAAATCAAATATATCTGCTCTTGCACACAGAAAATAGAGCTCTGGCAACATTCACACACAAAACAACCACCATGATCTGTATTATGTATTTGCAGAGTTTCTTTCTGCATTGGTTTGAAATTCAATCTTTAAAAACTCTCCCCAAGATGAACATGGGGATATCTACAACCGTTCTTTCAGATCTATATGCTATGGAAACATGCACAGGGGAGCAGTGCTGTCCTGACTCATGTCTCCCAGGCAGGCGGTGGGCACAGACCATCGAGCCATGAGCAATGAATGGCTCATCACTCAGTGGACACTGGATCTGCCCTCCGCAAGTGACATCTGCCACCCTCCGAGGAGCCCGGCAATCTGAGGCCTGCCTGGCAGGCAAGGCAAGCAAGAGAACTACACAGGGACTCGCAGAAAGGAAAGGAAAATCCTTGTCTGTCCCTGACAAAAACCTGATTAGTAATTTGTCCCTTTGAGCCAAGTCAAGGTGAGATGTGTTGAGAGCTGTACACCAGCTGTATATTCCAGCTGTGCACCTACCCTGTTGCTGTGACTGCTGACACATCATTTCAATGTCCAAGCTACAACAGGGACACAGCTAAAAATTCATGAAACTTTTAGTTGCAGAGCCCCTATGAGTCAACAGAGACCCAGCAGTGACAGCAGTCACTAAAGCCAATGATCCAAACAGTTCCTCCTGTAGGCTGGGTTTTACGGAGGCTTGAAAATAACCCCATCATGTTTTGTTAATCCTGTGGGCTGTGACAGCTGCAGGCCTTTTCACAGCCACACTGTGCTGGTATCGTGAAGCAGAACATCCCACAGACTGCCAGTGCCTTCTACACAAGAAACAAAGACTGGTGGGAATGCCTCAGGTCAGTCACTCCACACAGACACACCGCACCTACCCTGATACACCTACACCTCGGGGACACCTGAGCCCAGCAGCTCACAGAGCAACAGCATAGCAATGAGGCCAGCATAAAATACTGCCTTAAATTAATGATACATGTTCCATGGAAAAATAAGAATAATGTAATATTATGTAAGAGCTCACATTTGCAGACAGTAACTTCAGTGACCTGAAGCTCAAGAGCCACACGCACTGCTGTCCAGCAATGTCTATCAACTCTTTCCTCAAGAAGATATATCCACATTTATGAGCCACATGTGACACGGCACGGCTCTGCCAGGGATGGAATTCCAAACCTTTCCCAGGATCACTGCAGAGTCAGTCCCAGGAGAAACAAGGCAGCAGCATGCAAGCTGTCAGCAAAGCAGCTCCAACATACCCTGTTCCACCAGGAGAAAGAGCTTTCATGCCAAAATACCACAGTCCCAAGACTGGCTTGTGAGTTTACCACCAAGCAGACCCTGGGGATGCCAAAATACAGTCACACTAATAAATATGCAGTGATCTAACAAGTACTTGACAGCAGAGGAGACACACGAGAGTTGTTTACATCCTATTTCAGAAATAAAGTGCTGAAGGGGATATTTAGAAATTAATTTCAATTTGACCTAGAAAGTGTGTTTTCAGGATTCTTGTTATTTTTTCTCTTCTCCTCGCTGCTATGTAGGTTTCTGTAATAAATTGCCTCTGATCAATGGCCCAACAGTCCACAAAGTTTGTCCTCAGCTTTATTCAGAGCCACCACCTGGAAATGCCAACCTTGTTTTAGTGATGCCAAGAGGGAGCCCAGCAGAGGTGGTTTAGAACTGACAGTGTTCTCCTGTGGGGTAACACCCTCTACCCCCAAGGCTCCTGCGCACGCATGCACACACATGGCACTCCTACCAACAGCCAGATGCTTGGCTGGGATGAAGCATCTCATGCTGGGAAGGAGCTCCAGTGTGAGCAACCTGGAATCATCAGGAGTGATCCAGAACAAGTGCCACAGGCACAGCCCCCAAAGCCACCTGGCGCAGGTTGGTGAGCCATGCCCAGCACTGGGGTCCAACAGTGCCCGGCGCCCAAGGGCTCCACGGCACACAGTTCCCAGCACTGGAGCCCCGAGGGAAAGCACCTGGTGATACTGGGGCTCAGGAGACACCCAAGGGGTGAGCACTAAATGCTGCTTCACGTGCTCTATTTCTCACAGAGGGAAGATGAGTCTGCCAAATCCTGCCGTGGCAGCAGACTGGTGCCAGACAGCTCTGGGTGCCCAAGGGAGGGCTGGACACATGGGCAATGCCAGGGAAGGGAGGGCTGGACACATGGGCGATGCCAGGGAAGCAGCTCTAAAGAGCAGCAGGGACCAGAAAAGCCACAAGGGCCCATCTGTTGCTCAGCTTAGGTGAAGGGACCTGAAGAGCCTTCTCCTGATCGGTGACACTGGAGCAACCTCTCCCACTGTTGTGTCACAAGCAGGTCTCCTTGAGCAAAAGCCAAGGTCTGGGTTTTGCTTTATACAGGAAGGATGGGGGGAAAACACCCAACCAACAAACCAACCGAACACAGGAAGCATCAGTTGTCCTGTATATATTATTACTGACATCTTGATCGTTCAGGAACCCGATCCTCTTCCCTCCTGCACCCTCAGGATAGCCCAGGACAAGGTTTAGGTGCTAGAATTGCACTTAAAATACAGTTGCTCTAAGAGGAAAAATTTACAAAGGTCTCTAGATGATGTTTTATGGTAAAAATAAATTATACAAGGAGAAATAAGTCTTCAAAGCCACAGAAAACTCAAACAATTTAGTGAAATGAAGTCCTAAAAGGAAAACAGTTTTGCTCAATTAATAAAACATTGCTGATGCAGTTTCAAGGAAGTCAAAGCAGCCGAACTGATATGTGCAATTGGAAATAATGTACTCAGTAATCCCTTAAGTTTCCACAAAAGGCCATCAGGCGTCTGGCAGAGAGGAAAGCTTAGAAAGATATAAATTGGCAGAGACATGTGCATGGCCCTTTACAAATTGTTTCATCCAGTCAGCTCCAGCAGAAGTAAACTCTCAAATGAAATACATAAATACTTCCCTGCTGCATTTAAAACAGATGTACATTTAAATCTGGCATTGATATTCATTTGGAAACTTAAATATCCAGCGATACTGAAACAGTGATTTTAGATGCCTAGAATGATGATTCCTTTAGATCTTTATTTGAGTATATAAATATTATGAACTGTGTTTGGGCCCCAGTTACAGAAATGAGCCTCTTGCTGTGTAGATCCATTCACAGTTCTAAGGTCCTTCTACACATACAAACTGGATGCACAGCCAGTGTTTCTGGTCTCAGACAGGAGACACCTTCAAATAACACACCAGGGCTCAGTCCTTATGCTACAGTGGAAAAACAAGCAAAAAAATTCCATGCTCGGTATGTTTTTTGAAAATGAATGTTTTCCTGCTCCCCCACCCCTCAAAGGAAAAAAACCCAAAACAAATCCCCGCACACATTTTATGGTATAAAATGGAATTTTAGCAGCTTTCATGAAAGAAGATAAAGAACAAACACAAGAGCTAAAAACAAAAATATATTCCAAACTATGTTAATTTATGAGTTTACTACAGTGTCCAAAAGGCAGCACTGATGGCTATTCTGGAATTCCAGCAACTCTTCCCTGTGCTGAGCACTGACAAGGCAGGACCTCAGCACTCCCATGGAGGACACCTGTCTGAAACAGAGGACAAGGGCAGGCAGCACCACTGGAAACACACCTTCACCTGTGCCCAGGTGTAAGGGAATGGGAGGACTACAAAAGCAGGTCTCAGTGCCCAATCCTCTAGTTAAGGGGGTATTTGCAGAGAGCTGTCCCTGCAAACACTCCTCCTGTTGTGGGGAAGAGGCAGAAGCGAAACTCGAAACTCGCTGCTGTCACTGCAGTGATCCCTCCCTTCCCACTTCCTTTCCAAATGTCAGTCCTCACAGAAGGTAAAAAGCAGGAAGCAGGCCCCAGCTGTTCACCCAGGTGATGTGTGATGCCCACCAGCCCCTCTGCTCTCTGGGCAGCCCACTGGCCTGGTGTGCCCAGTCCATGCCCACGCAGGGCAGGGTCAGCTCCTCACCGGGATGTGTCCCAGGTCTGCCCTGCTCCCAGGCCTCCCCAAGCCCTCCACAGCACCACACCGGATCAGAACCAAGGGCTGCAAAGGCACGAGTCAAGAGGTTCCTTATCACCTGCCACAGGTGTCACACATGACCTCAACTGGGGGGTCTCTGCCCACCCTGCTCCCAGCAGGTGCCCGCTGCAGGCTCTTGGGGATGTGTCCAGGGCTTGGAGCATCCCCAAGGATGCAGGCCCACAGCCCCCCTGCTCACACCCACTTGAGCCCATGTCTCCTTCACCAGGCACCACCAGGCAGTCCTCAGGCTCTCCTGCCTCAGGGGGATTAGGGAATCCTGACCTTCCTTCAGCAAGAAGAGCTTCCATTTACTCTGAAGGAGGAAAAGCAAAGACAACCCACGTTGCTGTCAGCCAGAGCTATGGAGAAACATCCAATGGTCTCCATACAGCGTGGACCTGGGCACCATCAGGAATTCTACCTTCATAAGGACTTTAAAGAGTCAAAAAAAAATTAAGGGGAGAAACTGATTCAAAATTGACTCTCTTATAAAGAATGTCACATCACCTGGTCTCTTACCCAATTCTCAGCACTTCAGGAGGTGCTGAGGAGCAGGACCGTACAGATTGCTGCCAGGCACATGGGGAACACTGCCTTCTCCAGCACAGGGCCAGTGCTTTTGGGGCAGAACACCCTAAGGGATTGCCCACACCCACTGCTGCACAGGCAGGAGCACCACAGCACTCCAGCCTGTCTGGGAACGTGTGTGCTCAGGAAACTGGGAGAGTTGGAACAAAACCAACACCCTTAACACAACCTGGGAAAGTCCAGATGAAACAGCACGGAACTGTGCATTTCTCTGGTTTTAAAGACACCAGTGCAGTTTCCTAAGACAGGACAAAATGTTACTCAAGAAAGCTGGAACAACATGTACAGAAATACATTATTGGAATATTCCCCTTTTTAAACCCGCTCCCCACATCAGGCAGTGATGTAAGTGGAGGCAGCTGGAAACGCCAGTGCTGTTGCAACACCACTTCTGACAAGCAGAAGAAGACACAGATCCACTCAGGGCACAGCACCACTGCCCCCACATCCTCTGGCTCACATGGGGGATCACGGTGCTGTGTCCCACTGGGGCTGCCACCACACGCCGCTGTCACCTCACACCAAAGAAACAAAATACTGCTTGATGGCTCCTCAATGGAGCATCCACGTACTGAAGCACTCATGTTTGATTTTTTTTTCTCCAAAGCCTTTAAAGGAGCTGCAGGAGTTCAGAAAACTCCAACTCAGACCAGACGTGGTCAGCGGAGCAGCTCTTCCATAGCCCTGCCACACAGAGAAGAATGACTGTAGGAAACAGTGAGGGGACACTTTTTGAGGAAATCAGCAAAAGCAGGTTTTCACCTTATCCGTCAGACACACAACCATTGCCATGGAAGGCTCACAGAGCTGTGGGAGGGCAGGGATGGGATGGCCGGTGGCTCCCAACCACCCACTGGGGGCTCCAGCCACACACCCCCTTGGGGGCACACACAGCTACCGGAGGGATGAAAACATGCAGACCTTCCTGAGCTCCTGCCCTGGAAACAAATCACCTGCACACCTAAAGGGAGCTCCTGTGCCCACGCAGGCAGGGCACATGCCCAGGTGTCACCATGGGACCCCACGGTGACAACTGGGGCTGCCCAGGGCTTGGCACAGTGCCTGGCTGTGGGTCTGTCCCCTCGTCCACAGAGGGACAGGCTCGGCCCTTCGTGGCTCTGTCCCCACAGACAGAGCCCTAAAAGGGAGAGGAAAACATCTCCCACTCCCCAGGGCGCACATCTGCTGCTGCGGGGCGCGTCCCGCTGCCACTGCCCTGCTCGGTGGAAAAGCCCCCTTGTCCCTCCTCAGCAGAGCTGCACAGCCTCACAGGGAGGGGGCCTGGGGGCTCTGCAGAAGCACCGAAACATGGCTCAGAAACTGTCCTCTTCCCACCTCCCAAGAGAAGTTCCAGCTCATGGCCAGAAGCAAAGGAGGTAGTAATAGGGGAGGAAAAAAAAAATAAAAAAAACATCTTTCCTATGGAATAAACGGTCTAGGCTTTTCATTTTGCTTTTTTTTGCCATTAAGTTCAAAGTAAAAGTCAAGTCTCCTGCGGGTGCTTTTCCACAGGAAATCCTGCCCCTCGTTCACTCTTATCCCTAAAGGGAACTGCTTCCTTTGGCTGGAAAGGCCACTGCTTCCAGTCCTGTGCCACAGCGAATGCTGTTTAACACTAAATATAGATGCAGAAGGAAGGAACATCAAGCAGACAGCAGCGAGGAGCGTCAGCTCACACAGTGTTCGATGGTGCCCGGGCACTTGAACACACACCACTCACCAGAACCTGCAGAGCAACCAAAACTGAGATCACAGCTTCTCTCATGTTTGAGAAAAATCAACCACTGCTGAAAATAAATTCTAAAAAAAACCCCAAAGAAACAAAAGTATGCACAGATCAGAAAGACACCCTGCCAGCACCCCAGCCCCACAGGATCCTCTGACTGTTCTTCCTCGTGTTAAGGGTTACATTCACCTGATGCATTTTGGTTTTAAGCACACAGACTTTGTCCCACTGTAAAGCCCAGGCCTTTACTTTGAGTGGTCCCCCCCACGGCACAGAGCCCAGCACACCAGCACCTGGTGTCTCCTTCTCTGCCCCCACACTCCCAGCCCCACAGTTCCTCAGCCCAGGCACTCCCAGCTTTCCCTCGGAAAGCAAAACCCTGTTCTTACCAACCACACACAGCCTGGGCAGTTTGTGTCTGACCCCATGTGTGACCCCATGGCAGAAAGAGTGAGGTCTCATTCCAGTCCTGTCCTCAGACCATCGCGCCCTCCCACACAGGCTGTGGCCAAGGGACCAGCAAACAGCAGCATAACCCAAACTGGGAGCACTGTGGTTATTCCCCCTCAAACTCCTGGCTGGCAAAGGAGGATGCTGGAGTTTGCCAGTGCACCAGCTCCTGTGCTGGGGCTTCCCAGCAGGAGCCATGGTCCGGGTGATGCTCCAGCTCCCACTGCAGGCACCCTGCCACTGCTGCTCCCAGACCTGAGACCTCCCCTATTGCCCAAACCTCCTCCAGCCCAGCCCTGCACACACCTCCTGAGCTCCCACACCTTCAGCAGTCTGTGCCAAGGTCCCTCAACAAGGAAAACACAGCGAACAGAGTCCATTTCTTATGTAAAACAAATGGCTACTTAAACTGAGGATCCAGTCCAAAGTCTTTGCTTTGGCCCAAAGAAGTGCAATAAAGGTTACGCAAGTACAACCAGAGGTCAAAAAAGCCAAGCTTAGTTTATTCCCTGGCCCTACAGTACATGGATAAATGAGTGCCCTGTACTCAGCAATACAGGGCAGGTTAGGGTGTGAGGCAGCACTCCCAGCACAGCCCCCTCTCTGCTCAGGGCACCCTCTCACCCCAAACCTGCTGCACTGGCCTGGTACTCCAAATGCCACACTCACCTCTTCCTGTCCTTATAGACAGCTATTTGATCATTCTTTTTATGTTAAGTGTTGATGCATATTTGTCCAATTTCCATTTGTCTCCCACTCAAGCTCTTCAAAACCTGTTACACTCAGTAGGACTGGGCATATTCCATAAGGATCTGCTTTCCCTCAGGATCACTGTGGATACACAGTTCAGAGTGCTGTGATCACCCCCAGAGGGGAGCCCCAAAGCTCTCATGGCTCTCGGTGTACTGACAATCCCAGCTCCATCTGAATAATAATAATTATTGTAATATATGATTAACCAATTTTTCAAAGAAAAGCTGACTTTGCATTTGCAGGTGGGGACAGATTAATCAATGAATTATTTTCAAACCAGCGTGACCAGTGGTTAGTGGTACAAAAGGTATTTAATATCTAAAATCTCCTGGCTGCAAAAGGGACTACTAAGAACTAAAGTGGTATTTCAAAGAGAAAAGCTGTTGTAGCAAACTTTGGCAGAGCTACCGTGCTTCCATCGCTTCCTGTCTGCATTTCCTGCACAATTTTCCAGGCTTCAGGTGAAAAGCTTTTTGTTTGAAACTCACTGAAAACAGGGACAGATATTAGCAAAGGGTAATAATGTGTTATTTTTGCAATTTTCAATGTAATTCTGTAAACCACAAATGGTCATTGAGCTAAGGTGTCCCTGTCCTGCCCTGGAGCTCACGTTTGGCAGAATTGGGGCCCAAATTACCTTTCTGTGGATTTTCCCCAAATACCAGGGAAGGATCACATGAAGCTGCAAGCAAAGTACACAAATGAGAGCACATTTTCACAATACACCTGCTGAGGATAACCGAGTGCCTGCAAAGCAGGAGTTCATCCAGGGAACTAAGGCTCCTGCCACGCAACCCTCCCCAGGGCACTGGCAAACCCCTCACAGGCATTTATGGGGTACAGCCTGCGTCCTCAGCTCCTACAGCTGCATCGACTGCCTCAGCACTCAAAGCTCTTGCTTCGTGTTTGTGATTTAACCTTTTATATTATTTTTTAAAGAAATCTCCAGAGGCCAGGTGAGTACCATAATTCCTCACTGGAGAGTACAGAAAAACTTGTGAAAACATGAAGCAAGCATTCTCTAATGTGTAACAGCCAGAAGCAAATGAATAGACCCCTAAATCTCCTAATTTCAGGTTGCAGCAGTTACAGTACTGGGCTGGGAGCTGGCAGCTTCCCCAAGGCTGCCCCGACTACCCCATGACAAGGACAGAAACACCTCAAACTCCAGCCCCATGCATGAAAAGAAAACCCTATTCACAGCACACGCAGTGATCTCACAGGCCCTAATGAGGTCCAAGAGGTTCAGGGGCATTACTGCTGCAAACCTACTTTTCAAGGTGTCTTTTTTGTAAAGAACAAAACCAATTTATTTGCCACACTTTATAAAATATCTTTTGAACTTGTGCTTGATATTCAGCAGCACTAATTTCACACAAGTGAAATCATAAAGCAGGGCACTGCTTTAACAAGCAGGGCACTGAGCTGGATAAGGAATAAATTTCAGAATTACATCAAGAATGGCAGACATGAAGCATCACCACGGTTGGGACAACAAAGAGCTTCACTACTTAGGCAGAAGTTGAGTGAATTTGACCACCCACCTTAATGCCCTGAGCACCTTTCCTCCAGGGCTCCTGGATCTGCTTCCAACCTGAATGCACTCCTCCATCCACCTGCAGTGTGACTCAGATTCTCACGTCACATTTCCCAGGTAAACTCGTGGCAGCTTCACTCCCTGTTTGCATCATCCATCAGGTTTCAGCCACCACCTCAGCTCTCCTGTCCCTGTGAAAGTCCAAATTACAGCGAGGAAGCAGCCAGCTCCTGACCAGTATCCAGCATGCCGGGCACTATGGCCAGCACAGATGCTGCAGCCTGTGCCCCAGGTAATTCTTTAACTATAAACATATATGTGTATCTTATATATATGCAGATATATGTTTAATATAATAATAACTCTGAAGAATGCAAGATTACAGAGAGCTCAGCAGGCTAGAAGCCAGTATGGAAGGCCGTTGTTTCAGTATACAGGCTGTCCAACTCAAATTTTTGATGCCCCCCTGAAAGTTTAGTAGGTTTTCACAAGGCTCTATCCTGGGAATATAGCAAAAACACCTCCTGGCAAATCCAGTGTGAGAGCAATCAAGAAAGGAAACTTTGGCCAAAACCAACCAAACAAAGCAACCAAGTAACCAGAAGCCAACTTCTCACTATTGACACAAAACATCTTGGGAAGGCTGAGGAAGCCAGAGAGGTTTACATGAAGTCAGGCAGGGTATCCTCAAAACAATGGAATGTGAACAGAATGTGGAATAAATGAAGAGGCAAGACAAGGGGTGAAGTGATCTGCGACAGACTGAAGTGACACGTGTGAGGACAGACGGACAGATGGGACACAGAAGATGGGGAAAGCCTTCTACAGTCACCAGGTGCAAACCAACAGCACGAGCAAGTCAGGAAGCAAGACTGACCACAGGCCTGGGCAGAGGATTAGCATGGTCATGACTGAACCTGAACTCGAAGAGCCAGAAAAACACCACCTGCACTGCAGTGGGTAGAACCAGACCTGTGGGACTCCTGAAGAGATTTCTCAAGCCAAAGGAGAAAGTGCCACTGGCAGAAAGCTTCCCAGATACAAAGAGAGGAACAAAAACAACTAGCCTTAACAATATACAAACCCACAGGTAAAGGGAAAAAATACCCACGCAAAACACTTAGAAGTACCCCTCAACTCACTGAACAGCACTTTGCCTTCTACACTTCTCCACAGAACTGCTCACAAGACATGGCCAGGAATAGAGACTTCCTATGTAGCAGTTACATCTCTGGAAGGTTCTTCCTCACTGTAACCATTTCTCACTCAGATAAGCAACAAGACTGCAGCAGGAGATACTGTACACATTCCCCCAGAACTACTGAATTCTTCCCAACCTACTGTACATTCACAGTCTGGCACACTGGACTGGAGTAAGCACATGCTTAAAAATAAAAATGCAAGTCAAGTACTGCAAGAACATGTACTCTGAGTCTTGCTTCTCCATTGTATTTTGGAGAAAATCACTCCTTTTTGCAACACAACATTCACCACCCACTGCGGCTGACAAGACAGACTTTGAGGGGAACAGGGGGAAGACATCTTCAGCTGAAAAGTTTATTTTCCATGTCCAAAAACCTCCTATATCAGATACAAGGGTGTGTCCACTGCAAGGATGGACCCGGGAGGGGAGGTGGCTCCATGCTGGCGGGCAGCTCACACCCCCAGGGCAGTCTGGAGCTGGTACACTCACACTGCCACTGCTATGGGGTCAGACAACCCTACTCTGTATGTAACAAAATTAACAAGACTAAGCACAAAAACCAATTTCCACAAACATTTGGTGGACACATTTATTCAAGTAGGCTTGACCCAACAGTAAAAGCCAAACGCGCGGCACTGCAAGGTACCAGCGGAAACCTCCCTCCAGCCAGCCAGCAATAACAGCACTGCAGCCAAAATCCATTCTGTGTCCGTGGCTCCAGAAATTCAAAGCCACCATGGAAAATGTTGTATATTTAAACCTAACTATTCAGAGATATCCTGTTTGCAGTGAGGTAACACCTCTATTTTTCTCTGTCACAAGGAAGTGCACTTCACCTAGCATCAACATTCCTCTCTGAGCTGGAATGGCTCTTTTCCTGTTTAGGAAAATGGGCTTCAGGCTCCAATTAGCCTCTGACAAAATGTAAGGACAACTTTGACTTTTTCCCCCTGATTTTTTTTCATATATTTTAAACATTCCAAATGAGTTATGGTTTACACTGGGAAAAGCCACCTTGAGTCTCCTCTGACCACCTCAGTGAGATGAAATCGCGACGGACTTGCTGGGTACTAGAGCACGAGGACGCACCTCAGGACAATGCTGCAGACCTGAGGACACACTCACAGGGACAGCTGCATGAGTTTTTAAATGTTTTTCTTGGAGAACTCTGAAAACACCTATTTATGCTATATTAATTTTATGAGAAAAGTAAGAGAGAAACTCCTTAAATTCAAGACTGAGAATTAAGAATATCAACAGAGTTGCCATTCCCTTGGCCTAGAAACTGTGTCACATCCCTCAGGTTGGAGCTGGTGCCTCCTGACATGGAGAGGGCCTATGGAGGGAAAAGAACAGAGGCTGCACCTCAGGAACCACCACCCTTGAGAAGCCCCTGTGGGGGCCACTGAACAGCTCTCTGAGGCTGGGGATGCACTCCAGGGACTCAGCTCTTGGATAATCAAGGATGACTATTTCTCTAGAGGGAAAACATCCCTGCAAATTAGCATGAGCAATTCAAAATCACAGAGCCATCACAAAGAACAGTGGGAAGGCAGAGGTGTAAAACAAACACACCGTTGCACTGCAACATCAGGCATTTTGATTTCATCAATTTCATCACATGCTGAACCTCTCCCAACAGCCACAGGCTCAGAGAGCCTTTACAGCAACCCCACTGCAACAAAGCAGGTCTGAACTGACAGTTCACCAAACTCTCATCCCCCCTCAATCCCATGGCACAGAGTTCAGGAATAAGGCAGACCAGGAATGATACAAATAGCAGGATTCAGGTGACGGAGAGCACAGACCCTCAGAGACAACAAGTATTGCTTTAGATAACACTTAGAAGATGTTTACCATCTCTTGCAATATCAGATTTCACTCACCCAGAGATGTGGCAACATCAGGTCATATTGAGATTTTTCACTGTGCCACACTTTTCCACACTGACAGCCTGTTCTCCACCTCATGGCACCAACACAATCTACAGTCCACTCCAGAAGAAAAGTTATGGAAACTCAAATCCTACAGCAAATAATTCACCATCACATCAGTTTTGTTTACACAACAGTAACTGTTTCTATCCTTGAAACAGACTTCAGTTTTCTGAGGGAGTTCAGCATTAAGAACTTGGTCTCTCACAAATTTCAGCCCTCCTGGAAGCACCCAGCAGTTGACATTTCCCAACACCCCCAGAGCCACCCACCCCGGCAGCCCCATCCTGGGTCCCCACTGTCCTGTGTGGAGCAGAGCCCAGCCATGCTCAACCTCCTCCCCAAAGACACAAGGCCACTGACACACAAAGGAACGAGGAGGAGCTTTAACAGGCAACCTGAATACCAACCCAAACTTCAAATCCTCAGGAGAAATGGAATTTCCTCCCCCAAAAACCTAAGACCTGCACTTGACTGCAAGAACACTTTTCTACCCGTAAAGCCAAATACAACTGAAGGCACTACACTTGGTATTATAAAAACCAACTGAACAAGTGAAAATTCTTTTTCCACCATGTTCTTATAGCCTTCTTATGTGCCCAGCTGACTTTTGTTTCCCTTTCATTTTCACACAAATATTTTCCAGAGTTACACAATATTTATTCCTAATTGCAGTTATGGGTTAATAAAACTAACCAATTATTTATTAATGCACTCATTGTTAGTACCTCATATATCACCCAATTCTGTATCTCTATTTAAAACTAAAAGTTTTGGTACACTGGGATTGGCTGCATCCATCCTGACACCTTGTCCAACTTTAGAGGTCACCAGTCACATCAAAGCAGAAGTCTCAAGCTTCCTCCCAAATTCCACAGCAAAACACCAGTTCTTTTACACTGCCTTTTCTGGGGGTCAGGAGCTCAATTTTCCACCCAATGTGCCAGCACAGATATCCTCATGTGACAAGTACATCATGAAGGTGCTGACACTGGAGCTCAGTGTCAGCTCACCTGCTTTGCCATTTATTTTATTTTGAGAGCAGAGAGCTTGAAGTGACAGAGTGCAGATTAATACATCCAAAATAGATCTACTTATTTTCAACCATAACTAGCCTGGCAGAGATTCTTAAAGGCATACCAAATCTCTGAAAAAGATTAAACTCCAGAATTTTCCTCCCACCCTCCCATTTCCAGTCTTAGGTAACGGAAGGACATGATGATGGTGATCACTTCACAGTACAAAGAGATTACAGCGAACAGGACAGTAAATGTTGAAGCCCATCTGGGGCTCAGGAGGGCTCTGGAAGCTGCAGCCCCCCTTGGTTTTGAGTCTTCTCCTCCAAGCGATGCACAAAGCCACCGTGTGCTGCTTCAGAGCCAACAGCCACAGCCCCCAACCAGGATTTAGGGCATGGGACAAGGAATCCCACCAGGCTCAGGGAAACAAGGGTATCGTTATGGAGCAATTAATTTCCTCTCAGAGCAGTAACGTGGTTATTTCCAGCCTCTTCATTAAGCCAGCTTGCACCCCAGAGCCCGGCTGGCCCTCGTTTGCTCCCAGCACTGCAGCACAGTCTGGATGAGCTGCTGGTACAGCACAGCACGGCCATGCTCCAGCCAGACACAGGGTCTGCAGCCACGACAGGGACTTCATGGGGACCCATTTTAACCAGGACAACAACAGCTCCCATGGGTATCTTTAGACACACCCTTTGTGCAGCTTTACAGTCAGAAAACAATTCAGAATGGAAACAACAGATTCCACATGGTCTCTACTTCAGCTATGACTTTTAAGCCGTGATTGTATTTACAGCCCGATGACTAAGTGTGTACAGGCAGGTTCTCAAACCCGAGACAGAGCCCTAGCACACACAAAATTAACCATGAATGCTTAGCTACAGACTGACAGAAACAGTGCTCAGGGCAGCCCCTGGATCAAACCAAGCAGGATCCCAATCACAGGCTGCAGGTTCACTCACTCCAAAGGAATGCCATGTATATGGCAGGGTGTATATCCATACATCTCTGGATCTGTCTCCTCTGAGGAATTAAAGTCCTTGAGGTGTGACTCTGGCACAGTTTTGGGTGACACTTCTTGCTGTAACACTAAGATGATGTGTGGCGCTGTCGGAGTTACTCAGTGGGGAGGCACTGAGACCATGCAGTTTACAGGGAATAGCAGTGGAAACAACTGTGTACTAAAACCAGCTAACTCAAAGGAGAAGATTTCACTGACCTCTAAAAAGCAAGGAAGTTGATAGGGTCCAAAGTTAATTAAATCCATTTTACTTCCAATTATCTGTCATTCTAGGTTAGATCTTTACACGGTTAAAAGTATGAGCAGGAAGACTCTAAGAGCATCAGTCCACATTTCCAAAAGGAAATATTTTTATTTTTTAATTAAAATAAAAATACTTCATTAGTATTTTTAGAAGAGTTACCTAAAAACTTGCATAATGATGGAGTATGCAGGGTTTTGTTGGTTTGTTTAATGCTTCATTCACAGTTCCAACGCAACCAGGGGCAAAATCACTTATAGTAGCCTTAAAACCCAAGGTCAAGGTTACTCAGGAAACACCTAATTCCAGCAGGGGTGACCCTGGAAGCAGCCCTAGTTTCCAGGACAGAAGGACATTGTTAAAGCCAAGAGCCTGCTATTCAGAGCTCTTCAGTGGAGCTGTTAAATACACGAACTAGTATCAGAAGGGAGCAGTGAGGAAGAAAAGCATCATTGTTCCCACACTGACCAAATCTTGAGTCTACTGTAAATACGATAGCAAACCTTCACAGTCCAGCACCAAGGACGAGCAGACTTTGTGCCTTCTGGAGATATGCAAAC
The DNA here is from genome assembly GCA_013396735.1 of Grallaria varia. Classification (NCBI taxonomy): domain Eukaryota; kingdom Metazoa; phylum Chordata; class Aves; order Passeriformes; family Formicariidae; genus Grallaria; species Grallaria varia. The sequence continues at coordinate 282,539 of VWZG01006613.1, forward strand.
CTCTCATTATGGTTTTACTTCCCATGCAAGAGGCTCTCACATCCAAAACCATTCCTTCCTATCAATTTCTTGTTGACAAAACAGGAACAAAATCCAGATTATTTCCCCTCACTGTTGATAGGACTGAGCCTGCAGAATCTTCTCTGAAAGAAACCACCAGGCAAGATGCACTCAGACTTAAACAGGTATTTAGGCCACAAGATCGAACTAGAGCTACTTTGAACACTGCATCTTCAAAATCAACTGATTATTTCCAAAACCACTGCTCCCAAACCACGTTACTTGCTAATACTGTATAAAAGTGCAAAGACACAGCATTTTTAACTGAAGACTCTGTAGTATCTTGGAAGTGCGACAATGCATTAAACAGACATTGCCACCACAGGAAATTAAGCAAATATAACAATTAAATAATAATAGTATCAAGAACTTGGGCTCCAAGTCCATTTGGGTGCTTTTGAAGCATTTCAACCTGCCCTTCACACTGCATTACCCAATATATATTATTTTCCGCAGAGAAACAAAGCACTTCATGCAAACCTTAACAGTGTCCAAGGCAAAGCTGGAACAGGCATTGAACTCACGGGTCAGGCCTTGGACTGCTTTTTGGGCATTTGCCATTCCCAAGCAAACAGCTTTGTCAGGCTGTAGATGAGTGGAGTGGCACCAGCAGGAGAGCAAAGCAGGGAATTCCAGCACACTTCACCCAGGAGGACAGGGAAATGGGAACCATGAAAGGTCCCCAGATCTGGCTTATGTTTTTCCTTAAAGAACATTCATCCGCAAACACTTCCCTCACTCACTTTAGCTCTCATGAAGTACTTAAGGTTCCTACAAGTCCCTAATCCCGCTCTCTCAGCTCACCCTGACCTGGTGCAGCTCCCAGCCCTGGGCACACCCTGCTCAGCCCCGCTGCCCATCACTGCCCCTGCATGGGATGGGGGGTCCCAGCCAGCCCCGCTCTGCCCGTGCACAGCGGGAGGGGCAGAGGAGCAGCTGAGGTGGTTTCTGCCCCTTCCCACCACCTGCCACCCCATCGCCTCCCCCACAGCACTCAGCTCTGCCTTGCCTGCACAGGCTCACAGGCCACCAAAAGTCACCGAGACGGCTTTGCAGCTGGGCAGTGGGGAAGCGAGACAGGTTGGGGGTCACAAACTGAGGAGACATTGCCCTAAAATCCCACCAGTTTGCCCACTGTCTTCCCCTAGAGCAAGTCCCATTTCTGTCACAGTACTAGAAACCAAGTCAGAACAAAAGACATTCTCAACAGTGCATTAATCAACATGGGCACGTTGAAGGAAAATGGCCTTCCTAACTGTGAAAGCACTCTGAAGCTGCGATGTTTTGGACTGGTTTGTCCAGACACTCCCCAGGCGACCGCCCATACACTGAGTAGAGTCACCCAGATCCACCTCATCGTGGCTGACAGGGATTCCCTCAACGAGCTGACTCCGTGTGGCCACCCCAGGACACCGAGCTGCCCTGATGGGCAGAGCAGGCAGGCATCCTGCAGAGACCCCCTCCCTGCAGCAGCACAACCTCAGACACGGCTCTGTCCCAGCTTCTGGCACTGGGTCCAGCTGCATGCCCTTGCTAGGGATGATTTATTAGCTCCCAGGTATGTGGAACAGCATCTCCCGCACCCAGCTTTGGTAGAAGAGCAAGAGGAAGACAAACATAACAGTGACAGATCTGGGGTTCATTACTACCTTAAGAGCCCAATCTTAAGGTTAAAATGCCTTTTCCTCAGCTGTGTTAACAGCAGAGAACCAGACCTGTGATGTCAACACCCAGCAGGCAGTTCATGCCCAAACAGTTTCTGATCCTGCTGTACATAAATCTGAGCTCTACCACAGCTAAAGCCAAGCACAAAGACTGACGTCCTGCACAAGGATGCTCTTGAGGAGAACTGCCCAAAAGTGCTCCAGCCATGCCAGTCCCAATGGAAAGTTTCCGTTACACCATCCTTTGATCTCCTGTCTTCACTTTCCATGCCAGATTTAAGTCACAGAAACGCTTAGGTTGGAAAAGCACTCTTGGACCGAGTCCAACAGTTCCCCCAGCACTGCCAGGGCCCCCACTAACCCATGTCCCCAAGTGCCACATCCACATGGATTTTCAACACTTCCAGGTGTCTTTTGTCGAGACTTGCTAGCTCTAGAATACAATTCATTACAACAGTATAAAACTAAACCCTAAGAGCAGCAGAAGCATCCTTTCTAAACTTACTTGCTGAGACCCAGCTTTAGCTTCTTATTGTGTCAGACACAGACTTTGTAGGTACTATTGAGAATCAATCCTAAAAGCAATCCCTTGGAATAACAAGAATAACCCTAGTGTTACAAAGGACCTTTCACCTTGAAAACATCCCAAACGAAGTGTAACTGTTTGACTGTTAATAAACAATCACAACACATGCAGCTGAGAGGTTACTTTAAACAAGGAGGAGCAGCCCATCCTTCACGTGTGGCTGGTCCCGGTCCTGGGACAGGCTCCTCTCTGGGACACCCACTGCCAGGGACAGGGACAGGCTCCTCTCTGGGACACCCACTGCCAGGGACAGTCACCGTGCCAGGATGTGCCCAGGCACCCCCAGTGCAGGGAGCATCAATGGCACAGAAGGTGCTGGGCCACTCTGGGCCAGTGTGGCTGTGTCCCCTGAGCCAGGGCCACACAGCAGGGACATGAGTGGCCACCAGCAGAGCCATCCCAGTGCCGCTGGATCCACTATGCCCAGAGCTCAGGCAGGGAGGGCTCCTGCAGACACACGGGGAGGGATGGAAGGCGCTGGCAAGGCTGGGATCCAGCATACTCAAATCATGGGCAAGTAAGTCTTGGAAAGCTTTTGGTGATGCTGCTTTGGCCCCTCCACCTTCCCAGCTGCTGCAGCTCAGTTAGGGAAGCTATAAATACTTTACTTTCTACAAATCTCTTTTCCATATAAGGCAGAGCTGTGGTTACCACAGAGATGGCAGCACACAATCCCCATGGAGAGGGAGGTTGCTCTACGTCACCATGACTGGATGGGGCCCTGAAATAACCTTCTGATGGAGACAAGCATGGCCGTGGCCAGGCTCACCTTCACAGTCAACGCTGCTGCTGGAGCTGCTCCAAGAGGGATCAGAGACCGTCACCCAGGACTATCAGCCCAACTACCTGAAGCTCCAGGAGAAGGCCATGGATTCCCTCTTTCTACAGTAAACACCCACAGAAACCACTGCTTTATATTCTAGAGTGATCCATAAAGCACCATTTGAGTGCCAATTCATTCACACATCATCTTGCTTATAAACAATTACTCCTATGGGCAGGACAACTATTCAGAACCCATTTCCTATCTTACTGTTAAACACAGTGATTCTTCAAAGCAGGTAACACTGCAGGTACACAGTCCTCCTGGCAGTGCCTCCAAGCTCCCAACAAATCCAACAGGCTCTGGTGTTCCTCGCAATACAAAGCTGAGCCTGCTTTGAATTCTTCAAAGTCCAAGAAGAAAATATCATTGTTGCAATTCTGAAAGATTTGTCCTATTTTAGTACAAGGGAGTGAAAATTGCTGTATTGCTATGTGAACAGTAGGAAGAATACTGAGAGAAAGGATGGTACAGTGTAAAAATGGGGACACCTACAAAAGAAGATACCTAGAGAAAGGGGGGGGGAGAAAAAATAACCCTGCATAGAAGACTTACCAAAAAATGATATGTTCCCTCCACAGTCTTGCAGAAAGTTTTATATTCCAGCCATCAGTAAGAGATATTAAGACCCCAGGCAACAGGGTGCTTTTGAAATAATAAACCATCAGATTTTTGAAGTACATCCTCAATATAAAGAGCAAATGAATACAAGTCAAACTCCCTTCCCCAAATCTATGACTCTCAGCAGCTGAGTGCTGGATCTCCCAGGTCAGTTTGCTCTGCATATCCTCACACAGCCTGTGACAGACACAGCCAGGTGACAGAGACACTCTCCATCCAAGCCCTGAATTTTTTCTCCATTTACTGGACCTAGTTTCAAAAGACTCATTGATTTCAAGAGACTTTTAATCAGTCCAGTTTCAGGGAGGTAAATTGGTAACAATACTGGCAATCATTTCAATTAATTCTTCCAGCATAAAAAGCTCACATCCTCATTTACTCACATTTCTTCAGAGGGAAAAGGTGGGGAGGGGAAATATACACATGCAATCATGTGATGAATTCCTGAGAAGTCTACAGATACATGACTGGACATTCTACGCACAGGAAAATGAGTACAAGTATTCCTCTTGCACTGAAAAAGTCAGGGTTGGCAAAGATTGGAACAAGTCCAGAGGAGGCCACTAAGCTGCAGAGCCCCTTTGCTCTGGAGACAGGTTGGGGGTGTTTACCTGGAGAAGAGAAGGATCCAGGGAGACCTTAGAGCCCCTTCCAGTGCCTAAAGGGGCTCCAGGAGAGCTGGAGAGGGACTTTGGATAACGGGGAATGGCTTCCCACTTCCAGAGGGCAGGGTTAGATGGGATATTGGGAAGGAATTCTTGGCTGAGAGGGTGGGCAGGCCCTGGCACAGGGTGCCCAGAGAGGCTGTGGCTGCCCCTGGATCCCTGGGAGTGTCCAAGAACAGGCTGGACGGGGCTTGGAGCAACCTGGGCTGGTGGAAGGAGTCCCTGCCCCTGGCAGGGGGAGGCAATGGATGGGCTTTGAGGTCCCTTCCAACTTTAGCCATTCTGTGAGTCTATGAAACACTCTATACTAAGGTGAAAATCAGACTCACAATTCAAAGGTGGGTGACACCTGTCCCCAGAACCTGTCCACTGTGCACAGGGGAACAGTTAACACACTTAACACAGGACACACTTGTATCATTTCTTTGCTTGGCTTCCCAATGGCTCCCACACTGCCCACAGCAACAGTGTCACTGGTCCCAAGAGGTAGAGCCAGTGTTGTCTTAAACCCAGCACCCAGAACCAGTCATTAATCCACTCTTAATGGAAATCTTCAAATTAATCTCACACATGATACCAAATAACACAAATTTTAATATAATACTGCAAGAATTTTAACAGACTTCTGGGTTTCTGTAGACTCTACAAATCCAGCAGCTCTGTTTCTGTTAGATTCTCATTCTTGAATAATTCAAACAGGCAGTGTCTGTCTCATGCTCTCCTTTCTCTCTCTTTTTTTTTTTTTTTTAAAGCATTTCTCATTCCTGTCAGTACCTACAAAGTTTCTGTGACACCTTTCACAGAGTTCAAAAGGAACCACAAGATCACAGCTGGGCTATGATAAATTTCATCTGCATTCCCATACACCGGCTGCAGAACTTATAAATTAAATATTTCTATTCTCAGCAGATTACACTGTTGAGAGAAAACAGATGCCAGGAGAGGGGGAAGCATAATCACTGCCAAGGGCTCCTACAATGCCTGGGAATTAATTGAGATAAGAATGAAGATGATGGTATAAAGAATCCACGGGCTATGCTGCAGATGAAGGAGAGAAACACTGCAGAGCTTTGGAAAGCCTGTCTTCTGGCATACCTGAAATTGAGCTTAACCCCAAAACACATGAATAAAACATGCTGGCAAGGCATCTGAGAGACAGGCACACCGGGAGTGCTGGGAATGGCCGGAAGAACAAGTCAGGTCTGCTTGTCCCTTTGTAGGCACGGAGGAAGCTCCTCAGCAGGCTCTCTGCCATGGTTATGTGGCTGTAAAGAGCAATACAACTACCTCTCCAACTCCTTCTTCAGAGCCTTGGGAATGGCTGTGGTTCCATCTCCTCCCTTACTGCCATGGAAATCTACATCTTAGGATGAAGCCTGGGGAGACCCTGGACACCCCACTGGGCCCATTTTGGTTGTCCTACTTGGACAGCGTGCAGTGCCAAGGGAAAAGGAAAGAATTGACTTGCAAAGCACAGCCCTAATCTGTGTTTGCAAAGCTATAAAGAGCAGGGAAAAACAGGAGGAAGATTGGAAGGGAAAAAAGCAGGCATCAGGTTACCTCCAAATTGGCAGGATGAAGACAGAAACCTTGGCTGAATGAGGCTGCTTCTTGCCCAACAAAACTATCACACGAGGAGCACCTCAAATACACAGCAGTGTACCCAGCCACAAAGTCTTTGCCTGGAGCTTTGCCTTGCAGAATGTCACTGCAGAACTTGTCTGTAAGATGCAGCTAAAACCACTTTCCAAACAGAAGGATTCTTCAAAATTTCAGCACTTTGACACAAAAGAACCTTTGCAGCAGATGTAAAAAAACCCAAAACAGTAGTTTTTATCCTGCCAGGTATCCCCTGCACTGAAAACATTTTAATTACATATACAAGTCCAAACAATGTTCTACTGTGTTAGTAAACACTGCAGCCTGTCACTCAAAATCCAACCTCCTGGTTAGTTTTTGCATCTCTTTTACCTAAGAGGCACACACACATTCTTCATAGAAAACATGAGAAGCAGTGACTGTTCAAAAGCTGCCTTACTCCCATATTTTTATTATCACAACCTTGACCTGAAGACACAGTGCCCTCAATCTATACACACTCATGTGCAATGCTTGATGAAGGCAAACAAAACACAATAAAACCATCATACTACAGGGTAAAACTTCGTGCAGGGTTTTTAAAAAGTTGTCCAAGGAGATTGTTTAGGAAATAAACAAAAAACCCAGTACCCCTTGCAGGCAGCTGTTAACTGCACTCACAGCAGCCCTGCTCGAGGGGCAGCTGAAATCCATGTCCTCTGCACCTTCACAGAATATCGTGAGAGAGGCTCCCAAGGAGCGTGGGAACAGAATGGCAGAGCCCGAAACACACACACAGCCAGTCCTTTACAGCCAGTGACGCAGTGAGATTATTTTCACAGGCTACTTTTCCAGTAATTACTACAGTTTGAGACGAAAAAGTCCCATTTCAGTATCTGAAAAAAGCGCATATTAATCCCGAACACATAAAGGTCTTCTCAAAACCTTAAAGGATTAGCTAAGCACAACTGTTAATACTTTGCATGTCTGCTTTGATTATATTTGACATAGTTTCCATATGGAAACTTACACTGAATTTCATCAAGAGCTTTACTTTGTTTAAAACATCAATCCATCTAATGTAATAAATATTTGCAGATATAGGAAAACATCACCTTTGTGGGGCTATCCTTACACAGAAGGGTGAGAGAATTCACACACAGCTTCTTTCCAATGTTTCCTACTTCCTTCCTTAATCATACACATCTTCTTGTCCTCCAACCCAATCCTGAGCTGTTTCCCTTGGAAAACAGCTATTTTGGCTTCACTGCTTATATCTGTGGAAAACCCTGTTTGTTTCATTCACACCAAGAGCCCTGAGGGTTCACTGAAGTTACTTAGATGGATAAAGATTTTACCTTATGAAATCTCCCATCAAAACAAACAAATTAGCATTTGACAAACTAGTGTTGAACATATGATAATCAGCCAAGTCACAAAAAAGAAAAAAAGTCCTGTCATCTTTCCATTCCTGTCTTCCCCTGTACACTTACAGAGTTTCTGTGGTATTTCGTGCAAACCCACTAAATTCTGCAAGAAATAGAAGCAGTCATGTTAAGGCTAAAACTTGGGTGCTCTCAGTAATCAGCCAGGTAAGCACCAGGACCCCCATGTGGAGACCCTCACCCAGACCCCCAAGCACAGCCCCCCTTGCCGAGGTGGCAGCGCCACCACAACACGCCACTCACAGGTCTGTCCCAGCAGCTCAGCCCTGTGTTCCTTCAACCCACTGGTGGGAATCCAACCAGAAACATGGGGAAAATGTACACCTCTTGCCTCTTCCCCAACCTTTGGATACAGCCATGTGTACAATTATGAGACTCAGCAGGTCTAAACCCCTGAAGACTAGGTCAAAACATGATAATAGCCTATGAACTGAGAAGTAAAGTGCACTTTCAGCTTCCTGCTTGTTAAATAAAAGGATGTGAGATAGTTCATCTCCCTCATGGATAGAAAGGGTGGACATCAGTATGAGAGACATATTGCTGCAACATACCAAGTAACAAATCATTCTGAAGGAAGAATACACAGCAGTTACATTTGGGGTTTGTACCTTCAGCTATCTGCAGAGTTTAAAAACCAGTGGAGTATTAAACTTCGTTTAAATAATGTCTTAAAACCAATCTGTTCTATTTGACACATTATGAGGTCTGCTCCAGACATGCTAGTCCTAAACACTGTTAAACTACTAAAATTAGCTGTCACTTGGTACAAATCCAGAAAGTGGCTTGTTCTCATTTCCCTGTTATCTCCAGTGCTCCAGGATGGAGCATGACCATCGTCACCCAAACAAGCACTCCCACAGCAGCCCCAGCTCACAGGGATAAGCCACTCACAGCCCATTGAAAGTCAGCAAAGTACGGCTGCTGTCAGAAACTAAGTCACTCTTCCGTAACTGCTGGGAATGTCTATGCTGAGTTTAAAAAAAGAATAGCAACTTGAGAAAGAAAACCAAAAGAAACTCCAGTTCACAGATGGCAAGCAGAGCTTCTCATGGCTAGAGATTTCAGGGGGCCTTGCCAAGCAAGGATGGCAGACATATTTCAAAAATATTCAACTAAACAAAACAAGGTAGAAGACAAATAGCACATTTTCTCCTTTTTTTAAGGCCAAGTGTGATGCTGCCAATGTTTGCAAAGAACACTCAAAGAAATAAACAAGATGCAGCGATAAATTTCAGCAAAAGTCTGAAGCACTGTTCAAGGAAAGCACGCCAGTTTTGCCCCCTGCCTTGGCTTGTGCTCTGCAATTTATCAGGAGTATCAGGCAGTCTGGAGGACCCATGCACCCAACAGCATGGGAACTAATGACGGGGCTGGCACGTTAATTAACATGCCAAACAAACCATGTGCACAGCGTGGTCGCTCCATTGATGGCGCAGCACTCCCTGGGGTAATCACACTTCTATTCCCAGTTACATTAAGAAAAACCCATCACCTTATTAAAAGGTGCAGCAAAACTCTAGAGTAGGCTTTCACCTTCCCAGGACCAGGTAGCTACAGCTCTGCTCACCCAGCACTTACCCACTTGTCAGGTGCCCGGACAGTAAAATGAGCTCTGTTAATGCCACGTCCTTTGGCATTTGCTTTATGGTATTTTCCACATGGTACAACATTTGCTGTACTGCAGGTTCAGTGTCAGGCACTGAATTTTAGGAAGGTTTTACGGTTTGTTTTCCCATACTGAGACCCTGTCTCCTCAGCATACGTTATCATTTACACTGCATTTGTACTGCAAATTGTACTTGTCACAGGGCTCTCCAGGCACCACAAGCTTAATTAATTACAAATACTAACTTAGCTCAGTTCAGTTGCTGCCTCTGTTTTAAGATCTCCAACCAGGTGATACATCTTACAATATACTGCAGAAATATTTATGCGTCATGGCTTCAGACATGAGAATTTTCATTTTATCCATCTTTGAAGCACAGGCAATGATAAAAGGAGGAGAAAAGGTGTAAGACAGACAAGAAGGGAAGAGCACTGCCCAAAGAAAACTCACTGCCATGCAGTCTGCACTACCCTTGCCAACACAGATGACGATTCAAAGGACCAAAGAGCTTCACTTGCTCTCTAGTAACACACATGCAACAGTTCACCAGAGCAGTATTTACTATGACCTGTTCACATCACATTTTCTTCAAGCTCATTGTCAGGAGGCAGTCCCTTTCAAAATACAGAAAACTCCACAACTTAAACCCTCCAAAGCAAAACAATCACAACACCTCTCCCACCTAAAAAAACCCGAACAACCAACAACAACAAACAAACAAAAAAACCAACCCTCACGGAACCAACCACAACCAAGCTGCATTTTTAAACTCTGAAGATAAATCCCCAATGCCCTGCTCACCAATGTACATGGAGTAGACCCCTCCTGACATAACCTCCTGGCCCCAGCCCCCCAAAGCTGTGGGTGTGATGCCCCAGCAAAAGGCTCTGCTGGACGAGTGCTGGGTGCAGGGGAGGGAGCAGCGTGGGGGTCAGGGCTATTCCTGCCCATCTCAGACCACTGCAGCACCCCCCCAGTGCCAGCCCCACTCACCCCTACAGGAACCGGGACCAAAGAAACCTGCAACCCTCAGCGTTTTCTGAACTGCAGTGTTTAATAGAGGCAGTGTCTCAACAGCTCTACCAACCACCTTAAGATACAAGGCAAGCAGTCCCTCCAGCTACTTTTTATGACTTCCCATAGTCTACTTGGTTTATTATAGAGGGCAGTTTGCCCGTAGATCACTTGGTTCAGGGACCAGAGGGAAGATGTTGCCGACTCACAGAACCTGGCCAAAGGTAGCACCGCAAGGACAAAGCAGTCATCCTTCCCTCTCATCCATGCAGCCCACCCTCCACCTCCAGAGGAAGCCAAGCAGCACCTCACTTTCCCAGGAATAGGCAGGGGCCACTGCTCTAGGAAAAGGCAAATGACTCCAGAGTAGGCTGAGCTGTGAGCAGAGCTTTGATCCAAAGGTCTCAGTACTGCAAACACGGTACTCAAACCAGCAGTTTCAAAACAGCAGACACAGAATCAAGCGCTTTGGCAAGAAGGCAGCTTTTAGCCTCTCTTTGCAGAGGTCTGAACAACATCTATTTCCAAAATGAATCAGAGAATGCCATCTGAATTCATGGGTACTTAAATTATTTGGAAAAAGTACAGATTTGTCTCCCATAGTAAGTCACAACTAGCGCTCAGGAGACCTGGAAAAGTCAGCTGAAGTAAATCCACCAATTCCAAATGTGGTTTTGCCAAATTTATCTATTGTATTTTCACATTATGACTTGTTTATGCTCTACAGAAGATACGCTTGCACAACCCCACATTATTTTATGGGACGTAGGATTATACTTACAAGGATATATATCAGGCTGGGAACACGACTGAAAGGGATGCGCTGCCCTAAATACCATAGGAAGGCCATGAATGCCCCTCATCTACACGCACCAACACTGTACACCTGCCATTCTTTAAATTAAAATATGTACTAAGAGAAAAATACCCATTTTAAGCAAGAAAAAGCATGAAAAATTAAACAGAACACATGGAATAGTCTAGTAAGCTGTCTCTGAGACTGTTACATTTCAGAAACATTATTGAAAACTCCTACATTAACAAACAACTTCAGAAGTTTTCCAACTTCTTTGTATAACAAAAACAACCAGTTCATGGATTCAATTAAGAGGTCTTGGAAGAAGTGCTGTGAAGACTAAGAGTTTCAGTCTGCTGAGATCTCTGGATAACATCCTCACATTTTTCAACTAATTAAAATACCACTGAGCCTTCTGAAAATGGAGAGCAGCTGGAGGAATTTCCCTCTAGGATACATGAAGTGTCAGTATCTGCACATTTCTAGCAAACACGGTTAAAGAGTTGTCTAATATATTCTCCAGTTTGCAGGAAAAGCTCTGAGGAGCTCTAAGGAACACAGTAATATGACCCAAGCATTTCCAGACTCCTCAGCAAAGCCAGCTTTTCACCAAAGCTAAGGGAGATTCACCATTGGTTTATTCTTGTATTTGGAAGACAAAACAGTAACAACATTCCTGCCAAGTATGAGGCTACTTAACATTCACTTTTAACTGTTTGGGGATTTGGGAGGTTTGGGTTTTATTTGTTTGGTTTGGGGGTTTCATTTTTTTTAAAAAACAACTGTCTCTTATCCCGGATATTTATTAATATTTCAGTATTTGTGTGACATCCCAGGGAGATGCTGCAGTTCTGAACAGGAACCCTGTCCATCCTCCTCTGCTACAGTCCGTGCCTCCACTTCTGGGTCTCATTGCAGGGGTGAATCTAAAAGTCCCAAACTATTCAGGACCGAGTGTTCATGTGCATTTATGATGTGTAGCACAACAGGGTCCCTCCACTGCTCCACCTCCAGGGCAGAGCCCTTCACAGGCTTTCAGGATAAATCCTGCCTGGCATCTCAAGCAGCAGATGAAACAGAGGCTCTTCCAATAGAGAATTTACACAGCTGCAAAACTGCTTTCTGTTTGCAGAGACCCACCAGGCTCTCCTCCTTCCACGACCCAGAGCAGCCCCAGTACCTGCCCCATCTCCTTGTGCTGTTTGCTCCAGTGGGGTGACTCCTCGAGACACCTCCTGTGAGTCACAGCCCCGGCGCCTCTTCCCTGCAGGGCTGTGCCCCCTCCCCAGAGCCCCCAGCCCAGCACCTCCCCAGGCAGGGCGAGAGGGGCCAGCCAGCCCCAGGGCACCGCTGCGGGCTGGGCAACGCCGCTGAGCCAGCCAGAGTCAAACCTCAGACAGGAGATCAGGCCTGGCATTCCCAGCAGAGGGAAGGGTTTGAACCCGCCCTGCTGCTGGAGGCACCAGTGCCAGGCGAGCACGGTCCTGCCGAGGAGCAGAGCCAAAAACCATGTCCTGGGGATCTGCGGCTCCGGACACGGCCCCTCGGACGCGAGGGCCAGAAGGCTTCATTCATGGTGCTGGCAGAGGCTCCAACTGTGCCACGTCAACAACTGCAAACGGGAACGGCAGGTCACCCTGCTGTACCTGACCAGGGGACTGAACAAAAACATAAATAGAAGAGGAATGCCCTTTTTTTTTTTTTTAGCACTATGACAACATCTCTTCCCAGTTCTCAGCATAGTTCTTTGCACCAATCATGCTTCGAGTAACAAACAGCAATAGTGCAAACACAGTAGTAGGCAGAACAGAAACACAAGTGAAGCAGCCACTCTGCTATTTGAATCACTTCCCATCACGTGTCTCTGCTGCTGCTTCATTGGGGATAAATACCACATTCATTAGCTGCCGCCACGGCCTGCAGATCCACTGCCCTTACTGTCCCCAAGGACTTGGACCGGTCTTCTGGCTCCTTCCCACTTCTGACGTAACTGGGAACTGCATATTTATTTGCTACTGAAATGTCAACAGAAAAGCAAACAAACAAAACCCATCAGAGCTGTAAGCCTGACTTGGAGGCTCCAATTCCCACACACTAATAGGGCATGAGGAAGCTTTCACAAGCTTTAGAGACTTTATAAGCTGACAGACAACATGCATGTTTTTCCTCAAGTTTTCAGGAAAGCATGCGCATGTTCCACTTCCTGGACCACAGTCACTCTGCAAAGCAACTGGAAACAGTCTATGTCCATAAAAGAAAAGCAGATAAAAGGGGAACAAGGATTTGCCACAAGAAGTTGAGCAGAGAAGTAGGCAGTCAGCCTCAGCAAGTGCAGGAAAGCAACGGGCAATGCCATCAGCAACAAAAAAACCCAGAAACAACCAAAAAAAAACCCCACAACCAAGGAAAAAATGTAAAATGTCTGGCTGTAGTCACAAAGTCTGGCTGCGGTTTGGAGGGAGCTCTGGAGATCCAGCTCTGTGATCAAGCAAGGACCACATCCAGACAACTTCCAGGTACCCCCACGGATGGAGGTACCACAACCTCTCCAGCGTTTCCTCATGGACCTTTCTTGCACTGCTCTGAATGTAGCATAAAGCAAAGCTCTTATTTTGGGTCACATCCAGTTCTCTGAAGTCAGTGCGTTTGTCCTATCACACTGTTCCACCCAGTTCTTGACTCCTTCACGTGCCTGGCAGCATTTGAAGTTGAAAATAAATTAAAAAACAAAACCCCAAACCAAAACAGTTCTTCCATTTCTTCCTTCAATAAAAAGTGCAACAGGATTTCTAGACCAACACTTTCACTTTGAACAGCTGGTTTTAAAAACCATTTTGAATGGTGAGGTCAGGGACACAAAGAGCCAATGCTTTCGTCAAAGGGAACCTCCTTTGTGCAAATCCATTGCAGTGCTGAACCCAAAGACAGCTGTCTGTGCAAGAGTGCACAGAAAGGTCTTCACTGCTCAGACAGTCCAAGAAAAGCATGAATTCTGCCCCTACATAAGCAAGAATTCTGAAGTGATTAAAATAGAGCCAGTGCTGGCTGATGCTACTTAACAAATACAGAATTCCCTCAAGTGATTTTTGTAGTTTCTTTTCATGTTTGCTTGACACACAAACAAATACTGCCATGGAGTTCAGTATACAGTTCTGAGCTGTTCCTATGGGAAAACTAGTTTTGCTTTTCCCACTGGGATGGGTAAACCCTCTAAAATTAGAGAGTTTGCCACACCAGGAAAAACAAAAAATTTCAAAACGAGCTTCCATGGCATCACTTAAAAAGCTTTAACAAAAGAATTCAGAACTAGGTCCTGCTCCCAAAGCCAGCGTGCTGCTCACGGCTCACCCCTGAGAGTACCAGAAGTGTCACCCGCCTGGCACGAGCTGCTCCAAGGAGCCCAGCCATTAACATGTAGTGCCTTGATGACACATTCAAAGACAATAAAAACTAATGAATCTATTTTCAAGAACACAGTGGAAACTGGAAAATGAGGAGCAAACATGTAGAGGCAGCTCCACCTCATGCAAAGTAAAGCAAACAGGTTTTGGATATGGCATGTACCCAATGGCTGCAATGGGTCGCTCCCGCGCCGCGCCAGCGAAGCCTCGTACGCAGAGCTCAACGTTCTAGAGAAAATGATGTTATCCACATCCTGTAAACAGCCTCTGTGAGCCTCACCAAAGCACAGACCCACACAGAACATACTCCCTGCTTTTACTGACTCCCCTAACTAACGAGAGACTTGTGAAGCCTCTCTGAAGAGCTGGTTCTGCCATTCATCTGGGCTTGCGCCAGCCAAGGAGCCTCTTGCTGAGCAGGAGGCTCACAGAGGTTGGATTAACTGAGCCTTTGTTTAGCCAGGAGCTTCTCCACAACCAAACACAGCACATGCCCATACAAGCTGTGCTGCAGTCTGTACATGGTGCTCCACTGCTTTTCTCGAGCTCAAGGGGAAAGAATGAGTCCTTGTCCTGGCCCTCACCCACAGCCAGCACAGCCCGTTCCCGCAGAGCTCTCCCCCCAGCCTGCTCCGGCTGCAGAGCTGTGCTCCCAGCTCACCTGCCATCACAGCTGCCCACCACACCAGCTTCAGAACCCCCACAGCACCCCTCCAAAATCCTCCCAGTCTTGGCAGGAGAGCCAGGACGCCACATCCGCAGCCTCCAGTGGCAGTCAGAAGGGCAGTTCTGTAGGGAATCTGCTGCCACTTGCTTGGGGTAAGCCAGATGTCAGTGGCTGAATGCAACCAGAGCCCCAGTTTCCAGCCTAGTCCAGCATTCCCACCATTCCTCCTGGAGCACACCTTTTGCCCTGAAGCAGTTACTTTTTTCTCCAGGCAGTTTTGAGGGGCAGATGGTTCCAATGCTGTACAACGCAGGTAGGCAGTCCCTCTCTGAACTGTGGTAACTAGTGTTTGTACAGCAGCCAGCAGCCACGAGTTCTGCAATCCAACACTACGGGTCTCAAATATGAGCCTAATTAAACACAATGTATTTTGTGTTGCAAAGAAAAAAAAACCCTAAACACCTGGTTCCAGCACCCTCAATGCACTGCCCCCGGGAATGCCTGAAAGGAGCAGTGAACAACTTTTCCATACACGCACTGTCAAGCAGCCCACACCAACGTTTTTCAGCTCTGTCCTTCAAAGACTGAGCCAGCACGGAGTGTGACCAAATGCCACGCTTCCAACACCAGTGGAGCTGTCAGTGACAGGTAAGCAGCAGACAAACGCAGGCTGTGGAGAGCAGAGAGCCGGCAGCCAGCTGTGGCCTCAGGCACAGACACGGGAAGTGGGCAAACAAAACCACGTGTTTGTCTTAGAAACAAGAGCACGTGTATGCGTGAGAGAGACCAGGGCTGCTTCTCCTTCAGCAGCACCTCACCCAAAATCTGGGGCTGAGCAGAACCGCTGGGTGGATGGCCGGGCTCTGCCCGCCCAGGCAGACAGGGCAGGGAGTCCGGCACGCTCCTGTGTCACCACCCATCACCTCCTTCCAGCTCCTGGGCTTTTCTGGCCCCGCTACAATTTCATGTGACATTAAAGCCTCTACTAACTAGAGTTTCTGATTGTGAACTCTATTAGAAAAGAAACAGATGTGAAACTACAGGAAAGAGAGAAGATGGGAAAGGCAGGGACAGCAGGATTTGGCAAGGAATACAGGGGGAAGAGCTTTTCACCGACTTGGGAAACAGCACAAGAGAAGACCAGAAGCTGTCACTGAAGACAAACCAACACCTGAAGGGAAAGTCCTTCTAGTCACAAGGCATAAGTGAAACAAAAGCTCTCCATGCTGGAGCTTGGCACTCATAACCACATCCCTGGGCCACGGCTCCCACCTGGAATTACAGCCCAGAGGACTCATTGCTGCAGGCTGGTAAATACCCAGTGCCAGTCACACCCCCTGGGAGCTCTGAATCAGCTCTGAGGTACCTGCACCACAGAAGAACCTGAGTGCTGTCACGGGGTTTTAATTGCTTTCCTTAGCCTAATGTTCTGCTTTCAAGGATATTACCTGTTACAGCTGACTCATGAAGACAAGTGCTTAACAACTTGAAGACATTCACGAAAACTATCAATTATATCTTACTTCAAACATCATATAGGAGCAATGATCACTTTTGTTTGCTGTCAATAAATCCTTTAATTTCAATTTTGGCCAATAACAGAGAAAGTGTTAAATATAAAAGTGATTAAATAGAACATTTACATTAAAAAATTATGTACAAATAACAACAGCAGTGCTAAGAGTGTCAAATAACTACCACGCGCTATTGGAAGAAGAGCAGCAAAAGTAACCTTTTACTTTTAACACTCACTCTTCTCCGGAATGATGATTATTTTGCTTAATGTGACCTTTTCCACAATATGAAATAACACATTTCCCTGGAAGTTTCATCAGGGGAAGATGCCACTTCAGTAATAAAGATGCCAAAAGGATGCTAAAGGACTCTGACAAGCCATTCAAGCAGCCACCAAAGGCAGAGTCCTGTTTATCTGTGACCACTTCCTGTTCTTCACCAAGAGAGTGAAAGATGGCTAGAGAACAGAGTATTAATCTACACAAATATAGTCGTATTTTGACAATTTCCACATACTAAAACCACGTAACTGGCTTGCAGTCACACCTGCCTGACTTTTTCATTTTTTTTCCAGTTTAAGGTAGAGTTTGGGCAGAGGACAAGGCAAAGCTACAACCAGAGCAGCTGGTCTTCTGCAGGGGTGGAGGAGACACTGTCCAGAGGTTTGTCTTCCAGGGTAGTTCAGTCATTTGATTTCCTCTTCCCACACAGATGCCCAAGGCATGGTATGTTGGTCTTCCCTGGGGAGACGAAACTTTTGAGTTTAACCTGGTGGCACTTCCTCTTCGACAGAGGACAAGATGCATTCAGGGCAGCCACACACCTTCCTGCTGGTGTCTGAGGTGCACACAACTCCAAATGAAAAGGCTCCTTTTTTACGTGACAACCTCACTTTAAATTATAAATGAGGAGTAAAGGGGAAACTTTCAGGAAGAGCTGAGTACACATGGTACCAGAAAGGGAAAGAAAACATCTGAGGTAAAAGAGGAAATACATCTGCAGGGTGTAGAAGATATGAACAGTATGATGAAATAAAAAACAGAAAAAGGAAAAGAGAGAAAGGTAAGTAAAAACCAGATCAGCCCTTCATGAAAATCATGCAATCTGAGGGCTTGACTGGTATTCTGTGTCTTAAGTCAAATTCTGTGCTAAGAAAACTAATGATGAAAACTTTGGAACAGGAATAAAACTTTCAAAATATGGCCTAGTGCTCATCCAAGCTAATAAATTATCAGATCCTCGCATAAAATGTTCTTCCTATGGTATCCTACTCACATTGCATAATTCCATATTCAAATATGAAAAAACAGGAAATAAATCCTTTTAAACCATCACACTGATATACTGGCAACTTGTGAAAACCCAGCAAGCTACTAAATGCCCACTCTACCTGTTATAAAACCACATTAACAGAAAGCTGTAATTATATAATGCACTTTGCCACTATTACTTCCCTGTGCTCCATGAGCTCTTGCTGTCAGTGATAACTCCTAATCAACAGGAGAAGAAAGATGGGCTACATGATAACCCTCTGAGCATCCTTAAGGGAAGGTAAATGCTGTACCAGCTCCTAATGGAAAATATTTTGCTCAGAGAACTGTAAAACTATCTGCTAAGAAGAAAAAATGCTGGATTTTTTGTTAAAGAAAAGTGAATTTTTTAAGCATACAGCCCCATCTTGGAGGACACCCCCACACTCCGTGCTGCCTGCACTGTCGCTTCTCCAGTCATCTTCAGCAAATCAGAAGAGAGGTTTGAATTTTACAAGTATGTGGAGGCACAATAACATGTCACCGCTTTACTGTGCAGCTGCTTTGGGTCTTGCTCCCCATTTATACTTAAAAAAGGACTTTGCCCTGCAGCTCACGCTCAGCTGTCACTCTGACTACACGTGCAAGGCTGCTGGTGAGCAGGACAGGCGCAGCCTCCGCAGGGAAGCGCCCCTGGGACCACGGCACGGAGCTCCGAGTGGGGCACTGGTTACCAGCAGCAGCCCCACCAGCACGTGCTGCCATGCACCTTTAGCCCACGCTGAGGAAGCTGACACCCAGGGAGCCATAGGTCGGGATGAGCATTTAGATCCTCTCTAAGCAGGCTGTGCAGCGTTGACACTGCCTTCTCAAACCACACAACTGCGAGCGCATGCCTCGCTGTACACACTTCCCAGGTGTTTGTCCCAGGGGAAAAAAGGCAGCACTGAGCCATTTAAAGTAACTGAAGAGAATTAAGGGGACACAGTGCATTGTAAAATAGCGCAGGACATGAAAGTCATTAAACCCTTATACAGCAAAAGCAAAGCAGTGCCAGGCAGATGGATGCTGTGCCCACCACAGCACTCAGCTCACCACAAGGTACATGTGAAATGTTGGCAGTGCAGACAAAGGAAGCAAGAAAACAGGGAGGGAGAGGCTGGGGTCACAGGTTTGGGTGGTGGAAGAGATCCTTAAAGATCATCTATTTGAAACCCTCTGCCCCTGGCAAGGGCATCAGAGGAAGCTGAAAAGAGAAAGAGTGACCCAGTCATACACTAAACTACATCTGTTGTTACTGTGTACACTGTGATAAAAACAGAAAATGTTTCTATAGCGAGAAAAGCATTAAATGCTTAACTAAATACGAATGTACCAAAAACCATACACATATTTATGAGATGCATACGTTCGTGAAACTTGGAAGAATATTTGCAGGTCTAGTACTGCATTAACGTTTTGAATGAAGCAGCAGAATGAAGCAAACCCAGTGCAACCCTTCTGCACAGTTCATGTTTACTCATGAGCTCCCAGGTCACCAGTGCAACAGGTAATTAGTGAATGGGGATGGCTGGCAGGAGCAAACCATTGCATTATCATAACCTGCTTCTGGGAATTAAGAGAGCAAAAAAGGCAGCTTTCCGCTCTTTGCAAAAGTACAGACAGCTCAGCAATGCCAGTGATTTAGGAAAGACTGTCCCACGCAGGCAAACCTGCCTACCACAGGTGTTTCAAGTTGTTCTTCTATAAAACACTGGTCTCAACTTAACAGCACCTGCACACACGAGCAAACAGTGCTCATACAAAACACACCTGAAATGCAAATCACGCTGCTGCCCCACAGCCCAGCTCAGGCTGCTTTGAACACACAGAGACAGGTCAGCGTGAAGCCAGAGAGGGTTCCCTGGGTGGAAGGAGAGCAGGAGTCCCACCAGGCAGGGACCCCCTGTCACCAGAGCCTCCTGCCCAGACCCAGCCTGCTGACAGCAGCCCCTGACCGGGGCACCTGCCCTGGAGCTGCAGGTGGGAATGCCTCCCAGAGGGCTCTGGCAGGCAGTGGATGGCATCCTGAACACCAGCCATCGGGACAGTGTTAGTGCAGGACACCTGGCCCAGCCACCTGAACCGCTCACCCTCCCTGCGCTGCCTTGGGACAGCTCACACCCTCACACTGGCTCGAGGTCAGGCAATGCTGGACTGAAGGCATAGTGTTTCATTAAATATGTATCACCAACTGGAAATGGAACACATGGGTTAAAGGAACAGCCCAGCTCAGGCGCAGTCTATCGAAGCAGGAGTCCTTGTTCAGGACTGAAGCCAGGTGATGCCAGAGAAACATATTCCTCGACTGCACGGGAAGGGCTCAGCAAGGAGACGCAGCTCCAGCACACAACCCAAGAGTGAAGCCCCCAGGCTCAGCTAAGGTCACCTTTCCTGTGCCTGGACTGCACCAAGGAAACTCCAGAAGCCCAGCCAGGGAGCTGCCAGTCCCAACTCCAAGAGCCACACGCCAAGAGCATAATCACAAACCTTCAGACCAGCCTTCCAATTCCCCGCCCCACAGTGGAACTGATCCAAGCGAACCTGGTTTTCTTGCTGTGGAAAAGTAAATGTTTCATGGCAAGGCAGGGGCTGGCTACAGACGAAACGTGTTGCCTGCGGAGCAGCGAATGATGCACAGCGAGCACGCTGCAGGAACGCCCAGAGCCCCGAACACCGGCCGGGAACAGCCAGAGCCCCGGATCCCTGCAGGGACAGGGCTCCCAAGCGCCCGCTGTGTCGCGGCGACAGAGCATCCCGGGGACACGGAGGGGACACCCCTCGGCTGCGGCAAGAACCCCCTGCCAGAACCCACTGAATCCACAGGGCGTCACTCATAGACACTGCACACGCCCAAGGCCACAACCACGACAATTACCATGGAATGAGTACCTTCACAGCCTTCATTTAATGTGAAGGGACACATTTAACTGCACAACTAACTGTGGGGATAACTGCAAAAGTTTACTGAACTGGGAGAAAAGATGATCTGCATCCTCCGACCACAGCTGTTTCAATCAAAGTGCGAACTTCAGGGCAGCCTTAAAAGCAACGTAAAAGCAAAGCAGACTTTGAAGAACACAAAAAATCCCTCGGTGACTGTACCTCAGCACTCTGTGCGCGGGGCTGGCTCGGAGCACAGCCTGTCCTAACAGAAGGCAACAGCAACCACAGCACGAGCCTGGACCTAATTCCCCGCCAGCTGGGTGCAGTTTTACAACGAGCAAACCCCTGGAACGGCTCCCCTCGTGCTGTGGGACGGCTCAGCATCGCTCGGGCCCGGGGCGTCTTTGTCACGGCCCGACGGCTGCCGGGGAGCACCCCGGGGCTTCGGGAGCCCCGCGACACTCCACACGCGCCTCCCTCCGCAAGCGAGCGGTCCCGCCGGGGCCCGGCTGTGCCGAACGCGGCCCCCGAGGAGTGCCCGAACACCGCAGAGCACACACCGCACCGGCACCCGGCACGGGGGGCAGCGCCCGGGGCTCGGCCGCCGCCCCGAGGAGCCCCCGGCCCCTCCGGGCAGTGTCGCTCCCACCGCCCCGGCCGTGCCGCCGCCGCCGCCGCCCCGCGCCCCCGGCCCCCCTTGCGGGCTCCGTCAGAGCCGCCCCAGCCGGGGCAGCGCCGGGACC
>VWZG01006613.1:304540-327617 GCA_013396735.1 Grallaria varia
CCTTCGCTAAAGACACCCCCGAAACGAGAGGTGGGTGTGTGTGCGGAGCAGCCCCTTGCACGGCCCGTGTGTCGCGGCTGATCCATCCCGGCCTGGCGGGGCATCCCCCCGGGGCAGAGCGGGCGGACCCGCAAGGGGCGCCGAACCGAGGGGTCACGGCTTCAGGTCTCCTCTGTGGCAAACTTTCTCAGGCAGGAATGCAACTGGAATGGCAAAAGCTCTGCTGGCCTTCCTTGTCAGAAGGTACAAATTAAATATACAATTAAATGAAAAACAAGTTGAAACAGTGGAATTCTGCCTCATCCGTGGGGTACTTGCTGGCCTCCAGCCATGTGTGGCACACAAAGAGATGCAGTGCAAAGACACAGAACATTGCTGGATTCCTCTGGACAATTTCTTCCAAGGTTTTGTGCAGCTCCCGAGATAACTCTCGCATGGAGTTGCACTGTAGGCACCGTGATCTTACCTGGATGCAGCCACCAGCTGTCAAAGGTGAGCTGATCCAACACACCATCCTGGTATACCTTGGCATGTTCCCACATGGGGAAAAAGAAAATAAAAGTGGAGAGGAACATTTGCTGCTGTGTTTTTGGCACGGTCTTACAGCTTTCGGCCAATAGCGATTACATCAAAGCCAGGGTATGCGGGAGGAAGCTGTGTCAGATTACACCCAGCTGGAAAGGGATCCCAAGCCATATGGCATCCAGGTGAAATGTTTGGCAGTGCTCAAGAACAGGAAACTAGAAAGGGAAGTGGCTGCAGACCACAAGAAGTTCCCTGTAAAGAACCCGGGCAGGAATTGCCGCTGTGATGTGGACGAAGTTTGACACTGCAAGAGCATCACAGCTGTGCATGAGTAGAGCAGTGTCCAAACAGTGCCCGGGCTGGCAGCTGTGAATCCCACATCTTCTGGAAGAAAAGAGCAGGTAAAACTTTAGAGAGCAGGAACATAAAGTACCTCAGCTTCTATAAAAGCCTTTTCAAAAGAATTCCCAAGAGCCGACTTGCCCAATGAGGGCTTATCATGGAAACTATTTCCAAAAGCGAGGAATGCTGAACACTGAGCAGTGTGATACCCCAGGGTGTGTGTGGGGCAGTGCCGGCTGGGCAGAACGTCCCCCATCCCCTCGAGGGGGCAAAGGGGACGGGAGCAGCCCGGGGCAGGCACTGCCCACGGCTCCGAGGGTCACCCGGGGCAGGCACTGCCCAGGGGCTCGGGCTGCTCCCTTCCACAGCCCGTGTCCTGCTAGTCCCTCCACAGACAGAATTCATTCATCCTGTCAACTGGGAACATCTAATCCCTGTAATAGGTGTTCCCAATTCCAAAAAGCAAGGAATGATTGAAGCCATATTCTGGGCCGCTGGAGGAGCTCAGTAAAAACATGATGGAAGGTGCAGGGAAGGGTAGAGGGGGCATGAGCTGGTTTGCAAAGGCAAACTGTGCAGTGCTGATACTTTGGTACTTGGTAAATTCGGATGAATAAGATCTGTACTTATGCTATGGGGGAAAAGAAAAAAGGGGCAAATCTGTGTGTGAATATAAAAGTTTGCCAGCGGCAACAGGGAAAGAGCAATGGGTAAAAGCATGGTGAGGGCTGAGCTGCACGCTCTGACGTGAATGTTAAACCTCAGTGTGTGCTGTAGAGCTGGTGCTTTCCTCCGCATATTGCAAAAGATAACTTGCAAGTGGGGATGTTACAGCGTGATGGTGAGCAATGAGGAATTAGCATGAAAGTGGTGCTTTGCACCATCCAGTGAGCAGGAGCTCCAGCCACATCCCCACCAGCTCCAGCACTCCCAGCTCTGGCCCTGAGCTGAGCCCCACGGGATGAAGAGGCAGCTGCAGATCAGGTATTTCTCTTGCTTCCTGCACAGAGCTGGAAGGCTGGTGGGATTACAGTGTGTTACTGTAGGGAAAGTACCACTGCTGGCTAAGGTTGCCTCATGTTTCCTGTCACAGGTCCTGGTTTTCCAGCACTTAAAACCCAGACAGTGTGGTCTGACTATTTCCAGTCTTGGTGCCTGCCTTGAATGTTAAGATGGAGCAAGGAGGCTCAAGAATCAGGTTAGTTTTTACTAAGTAGCTTTGTGACTATGAGGAAAAAATGGTCTGGAGGCTGAATTTTGCAAATCAGCCTGAGGGTCAGGTAAGTGCCTGACATCATCACCTTCCCCATGGATTTCCATTGCACAGCCTGGAAAGCAATGTCACTACTTGTACAGGTGCCACAGAAAGTTGTCCTGTAGGTTTGGGCTATTGGGGTTTTGACCCAAGTTCAAGTATTTTCCTACAGCTTTTCCTACTGGAATAAAGCAGGGGTGTGGCAGTGCTGGGCCAGTGCTCAGAGCTGTGGCTCCCATCTGTTGCGAAGGGATGATGGAGGGAGCACTCAAATACTGGTTATGCAATCCCTCTATAATCATATTTGACTTACTTTCATCACTGTCTTTATGGCTTTACTAATTGGCTTATGCTTTTATTAGAAAGATCTTTATGAGGAGCTTTTAATACTGGCAGGAAAAAACAGCCAAAAACCCCACACTATATTGGAATAAATCCCACAAAAAAAATGTTGTTTTACTGCCTTAAAGCTCTTTTCTGACCTCAGGGGATGACCTCTGCTCTGTCAGAGGGGTATCTTGGTGGGTTTTGTGAGACATCCCAGCAGTTGGTTAAATGGGCTATTTTCTACTTTGCAGACTGCAAAACACAGATAAGGGAAATGGTCACAGAGTTATCACTGCTGTTTTTTTGGTTCGCACTTTGGGAGATAGGAAGGGCCACACTAGTGGCTGCTCTCTACATTGATTTTGTTCTGGAGCCACAGAAAACAGAGCAGAAAATCTCAAATCTGGTGCTGGGTGTCTGGTCTGTCCCTCAGACCACAGGTTGCCAATGTCAGGTGCAAGTTTCAGACTGAGACCTGCAGCTCCCAGCACTGGTACAGGTCCTTCAGTTACGTTTAAGTCATTTGAAATTCTTCCGAGCCATTTTTGAACTGGACACAGTCCCAGTTATATTTCTCAAAAGAAAATTATTGCTGTCCATACGAGATATTTTCTGCATCAAAATTAAAATTCACAGTCTGTAGCTGCTGTGTTCCTGTCCAAGACAGCTGGCTAAGAAGTGTGGGACCTGCAGTGCCTGAAATCCATCCAGGTGAGCACTGACCATCCCTGTACCTCGTTTACAATCCAGGTAGTGAACTGTCCAGCTGAGTGCCAGCTTCTCACTACCTTCAGTTGTACTGCCAGATTTTTGCTTGCAGACTTGGGCTCTCAGGAAAGAAGCCTTCAGGATTTAAAATCCAAGTTTCAAAATCCTGAAGTCAGTCACATATGTTTTTTAAATGACTTTTGGGTATAAATGGTTACCTGTGTCCGTAACGTGGGCACCTTTCTGGGGAGCCCATTTTGAGCCACAAACGGGTCAACAGGGAAGAGCTGTGCAATAACCTAAGTACAGATGTTCCTACCAGCTTTTCAGACCTTGGATGCTTGGATTTGAATATGGAAATACTGTGAGGGGACCAGGGGCTCCCTGAGGGGCCAGAGGCAGCAGAGCAGAGCCCAGGGTCTGCAGGTTTTGGTTAGATACAGGGCCTAAATGTCTTTCAGCATTGCTAAGGATTGTCCCTGGGAGCCAAGGAGGCTTTCCCTCAGTGTAAAAATCTCATCTCAGTGTCCTGCACCTGTGGTGTCATTTGGATTTAAAGCCTTTTGCTGTGATTCTGAGCAGCTGCAGTTGTTCAGTTTATCACTGAAATTAGAGGTGATACACACCTGAGCTATTCACAGCCCAACCTGGCTGTTCTGTCTCTGGAGGATGGCACAGACCAGCAGCTCTGCTCATGCCCCAAGCTGTGAGGGAGATGACCAGGACAAATGTAACTTCTGGTAGATGTGGACTATTTGCTATGACAGTTATAAGTACCATTTCTTTTATTTAAAATTCTCTTCTAAAATGCTGTCCCTTGACTGGGGGTCTTTGACCTGTGACACAGATGAGAAAATTCTTTGTATTTCCTGGAGCAGACATCCCTTACCCCAACAAGCACCGTGGTAGTCCATGGTATGCTCTGAAAACAGCCCTTTAAAATAAATAAATTAGATGTGCTTACTGAATTTGTTATTCAAAAATAATTTCTGGGTGCACCATGATGCTTCCCAGTGTGTCTGAAACTGTTTGGATGCTGCTGTTCTCCTGGGTTTATAGACAGGGTGATTTACAGGAAGGGCAATTTGCATTTTGAGGGTGGTGAGCCATTGGAATGTGTTGTCCAGAGAGGTTGTGGCTGCCTCACCCCTGTAAATGTTGAAGGCCAGGTTGGATGGGGCTTGGAGCAGTCTAGTCTGGGGAATATGTCCCTGCCCATGGCAGGGGAGTAGAATTTGATGGTCTTTAGGGTCCCCACGCCATTCTGTAATTCCATGATTCCACAACTTACGCAGGCGGGAGGATGGGATTGACTTTATGCCGAGAGTACGGGAGTGAGTCAGAGCAGAAAGGGCATCACAGGGTGGTATCTTCAGTGTGACTCTATTTCTTCCATCTGCTCGAGGCTGCAGAGGTGAGGAGGAGCTGCTGCTGCTCCTCCTCTGGGGTGGCTGAGCAGGTGAGGCCGGGGAGCAGCGCCCGTTCCGCTGCCGACAGCGCTGGCTCACCCGGGGAAAGGGCCAACGGTGGAGTTCGCACTCCCACTGCCCCGGGCAGTCGTGTCAGCGTTTCTCACCACGCAGTGACAAAGTCCGCAGGTAAAGGGATCTTAAGGGACAGGACGGGTACGCACGGGAATAAAACTGAGGGCTCATCAGTCCCCCCCTGTACCAGCAGGCAGCTGGGCTACCTCTGCAGCACCGCCGCAGACTCTCGGGAGCCTGGTGCCCCTGGAGTCACTGGACACCTGTGAGGACCAGGATGTGAGCCCCAGGAAGGTGATGGCCAGACAGCTTGTGAGCATCTGTGTATTACTGTAAGGGACAGACCCAGATACCCAGCAGTGACCCAGGGACTCCCAGGGAGGCACAGTGGGGTGGCTTCTGTTGGCAACAAAGAGCTTGTTAAAGAGCCTGTGTCCAAAGTCTCTTGAACACGAAGAAAAGTTCATGCTGATAACCATGTCCAACTATGCCAGCTGTATCTCACAGAATCACTGAGGTTGGAAAACATCCTCCCAGCCCACCCTGTGCCCGATGCCCACCTTGTCCCCCAGCCCAGAGCACTCAGTGCCACGGCCAGTCCTGCCTTGGGCACCTCCAGGGCTGGGCACTCCAAACCTCCCTGGGCAGCCCCTGCCAAGGCCTGACCACCCTTTCAGTGAAGACTTGATACACAATAGGGAGAGTTAATACTTTCTTCCCTGTTCTTCCCTTCTGAGTGTGTGGGGATAATGCAGGTACAGCCACGTGCTGCCTTGTCCCCTCTTGCCTGGGGGGTGTGGTGTTTGCACAGTGACTGTGACACACATTAATTAATCACTCTCAAGCCTAGGCAGTTGCAGAGAAGTTGCCAAAAGCCCACTGCCAGTTAGGTGTGGGGCTGTTTTTGCTCATGCCACACAATTCCTCGCCCACGGAGCTGCAGCCCCTGTCCCTGTGAGGCAGTTCTCAGTGCCCAGTGCTGTCCCTGGGCGCTCCGAGGCACGTGGTTGCTCTGAAGACTTTGCAAGCAGCTAATGTGAATGAGAGGGACGGGGTGAATAAGTGCTTTTTCATCTGTCAAAATGTATTTCCAGCCAAGCACTTGCTGGATGAGCGCTGGGAGGTGACTGGCACAGGGGTTGCCCACAGTGGGATCTGGAGCTGAACTGTGGGACACAATCAGTGACGTGTCTGTTCCTGTGTCTTCTGGAGCCTCATGGAAGGTGTCTCCCACTGCTGACTAACCGTGTCTTTCAGGGCGCTTAGCTCTGCCATTATGCTGCTGCTCCCTACCAGGCATCCCACGGGTGTCCTCATGGCAGTCTCACGGCTGTCATCAATTTCTGGTGGGCCCTCAACCTCTGGTTGCCTTTGTAGTGTTGTCACACATCATTTCCAAATGAAACTTACCTGAATTCCTCTAACAATTCAGGCAAAACTGAAACTACAAATGTTTAAGATGGTTCTTTCAGTGTTTGTCACTGGCCAAATAAATATTAGCAGTGAGTTTTGTCCCCGTAAACTTCAGCCAAACAAAGTATTATTGTCGAAGCCAAGCAACCGCCCTCACTCCAAACTGTGTTTGCAATTCCTGTTCTTAATCTTTTTGTTGAATAAAAGGGTTTTTTTTACATTCTTCCATGTCTTTGAGTTTCTCATATTTATTCTCTTCCTGCAGTTCTTTCCCTTATGAGGATTGAGCCCCAGATAGATCCATCTGGTCTGCAAAAGGGCATCCAAATATTTACTTTTTACAGCTCATAAACAGTCACACCTTGCAAACACTTCTTCAGAAATCCTAAAGCATTGTATAGACTTTGTGTCTAGAGTGTTTCATCTATAAATGAGGTGTAGCTGCTCCTGGAGAAGGGCACAGTGACTGCTCATCATGTGGCCTCAGCCCTTTACAAGCAGTGCCAGGTGGGAGGACAGTGCCCAGGAAATCCCACATTCTATTCCCAGCACTGTTCTCCACAAGGAGCAGGAAGCTGTCTTCCAGACACCAGGAATTGGGGTTGGGCCCGTAGTGTTGGAAAGCTGCAACACCATTTCAGCAGAAATATGGCTTGAGTGGCAGTTTCTTGCAATGCAGCCATAAATGCAGCACTGCCATGGTGGGTTTCAGTTCCCCTAAGTGTTCCAGGCTCAGCTTTCCCCTGGGAACAGCAGGGACATGGCTACAACCCTCTCCTGTCTCCCCTGGGTTTGTGTCAGGTGCTCCCAGTCTGAACCTGACCAGACTCCAGAAAACTCTGGATTTGGGTCTCTACAGGCTGGTGACAAGCTGGGTCCGTTTGCTCTTTGCTGGAGTTTAATCTCTGTTGCAACAAGTTGTTTGTATACAAAGGTGTGAAATGGAAAGTTTTATAAATATACAGAACAGTTTACAGAAAGCAGGATATAAACAGCAAACCACTGGTCATTCTCCTCCCTAACAGTCTCCCAGGAACCACCTGTGAAGTGCACCTTTTCCTCCAGCTCTGGTAGAGAGCAAAAAGAAAAGTTGAGGGCTTTTCAGCTGATTCTACCAAAAAAGCAGAAAAAGAGGGGATTTAGGGGATGTTAAGAAATTCTTAGCTCTGCTTTGTGGTATCAGTTCCTCATTTCATATAAAACAGTAAAAAACCCCACAAAGACCATGGTGTCATGGGATTAGTGTGGAAAAAAGTCATAGGAGAAAGCAGAGCTTGAATGTGAATATATCCACACCCAGGTATCGCAATATCTATATACCGGTTTCAAAAAGTTGGATTCATTATATTGCAAATTTGCACCTGATAGAACAGTCAATTCCCTAAAGTCAAAGAAAAAAACTGAAAAACGATTGTGGGGCTGTGAGCTGCATGGTGGCGCATGGGGGAATTAAGGGCTTAAGCTGAGCAATTTGCTAATGAAAAAATTTTAAACCCTCTTCCCAGAGGGCTGGCGATTTTCATGGTAAGAAGAATTACCCATCCTCTGGCCATTTTAAATTATTGTATTGTTTTTATATGTCTGCAGAGGACTGTCAGGATTCTTTGCCTTTGGGCACAGCCCTCGCCAGGTGTGGACACTTCATGATGCCACTGCACTCCGAACCAGGGCAACTGGGGCAGGAGGGTCCAGGGCCAAGGGGGGTCCCACTGCCCACCCCAGTGGGTCCAGGACCCAGTGGGGGTCCCACTGCCCATCCCAGTGGACCCAGGACCCAGGGGGGACCCACTGCCCACCCCAGTGGATCCAGGACCCAGGGGGGGTCCCACCACCCTGGAGGGTCCAGCCGATCCCACGAGTGGGTCATGGGGGTCAGGCCCCTGTGGGTGCTGCTCAGTGGCTCTGGGACACGGTTTGGTGCTGCTGGTGGGATCTGTGGGGTGCCCCAGTCCCTTCCCAAGGCATTCACATGGTAATTACAAGGCAATTGCAGCTTTTCCAGGTTCATAAGCAATGAGCATAAGCAATGAGGCAACTCATTTATAATTTAAGCCCCTTAAAGTTTCTCAGAATTTGATTTCTTTTAAACAAGAACTGTGATGTAATTTGGGTGTGTGTCTGTGTCATTAGACAGATCCTGCTGTCTCTGTAGCACTCCTAACCCAGCATAATGAATCCTGTTCTTTTTCTGTGCCCAGATTTTTCTAGAAACTTGGTTTTCTTAAAATCTGTTAAGCAAACCTCAGCCCCTGGGTGGTAAAGCACAGTGGTGGGACACGGAGGTAAGGACACAGTGGGGGGCTGTGGGTTCTCCTTGTGTCTGGAACCTGGCTGGAGCAGGGCTGGGTACTGGGATGTGCTTCCCCACAGCTCCCGAGAGAGCCACGGAGTCTGGGCCCCTCACAGCAGTGGGCTGGCAAGGCACAGGCTATTCCTCATCAGTCTGGTCTCCTCCATCCCTTCATGAACTGCTCATATATGAAATATATAAAAATCTGAATATCCTGGTGTAGTTAAAAGTGGGGACTGTGCTCTATACCCTACAGGTTACAGAGCCACTGGCACTTCCACCCTTTTTGCTCCATCCTGGGGCTGGCACAGAGAAGGCCTTGAGGAACAGAACTTTTTAACTGAATTACACAAGGAGTAACAGTGTCAATATCATTGCTGCAGAAAGGCTATTATCTAATCACCTAACATTAAAGAAATAGATTAACATGGTGTCTGTTCTCCCAGGACCATAGATATTTTTATGGCATACGGCATTATAATAAAATTCCCTAGACTTCATCTTAATCTAGAAAACTCATTAAATAGATTCAATACACTATGGAATTGTATATAGAAATATTATTGTTAGATGTGTACCATATTTCTCTGCCTTCTTTGCTCAATCATTTTCATGTTGTAGCATATTTTACAGTGTAGAGAAGATAGAAAGAAGTCTCAGAACTGATACAGGCTTTAAAGATCAATGACCTGGGTGCTTTACTATGTGGGAAGATGGAAGGAAAAGGGCCATAATTTATAAATTATTTTACTGTGAAAGATGAGCTCAACATGAACAGAAAATCAAGACTAAACCGTAACCTCATGAGGTTTTGGATCCTCTGCTAAAGTTGTGTTGCAAAAGACAAACATCTCACCTGAGCTACAGCAGCACAGCTTTCCTGAGCCTGAAGCCAGCAGCCTGTGGGAAATTTCACCTGGAGCTGAGGTCCATGACAGGCCTGAACAGGATGTGGGAGCACGGCCCGTCCATCCCTCACTCTGCAGCACTTGGGGAGCCCCTGTCAAGCCAAGCTCCAAATCTCCAGGCTCCTGGCGAGGCTCTCTGCTGCCAAGAGCCTGCACAGCAGCAGGTCCGTGGATGTGGGCTCAGCGTCATGGTCACTGCTTTGCTTCTCTGCAAAACAGAAGGTGATGTGTGTAAAACTTTAACTTAGGAGCAGAAAGCACAACTGTGAGCACCATCTTGAGACCCTGGCAGAAATTCCTGCAGGACCTGAGGCTCGTCACAAGCCTCAGTGTCTCTCTGCATGAGGGGCAGTTCTGAAGTGGAGCCTCTCTCACTTGGGTGCTGCCGTATCCCACATGGATGTTGAAATGCTGCACACCAGAGGAAAATGCCTCATGACGTGTGTGAGTTCTGCACCAGAAAGCAAACCAAGTGACAGCAGTCAGTCCCTCATGAACTGCAGTAGAGCCTCATCGTGGAGCCAGTCCTGGAATGCCAGTGCCATACGTCCTGAAATGATGCTTTGATTCCCTTGGTTTTGAAACTGCTTATGGAAACTTCCTTTTCAGCAGTCCAGCTTCAGGGCACTGTGTCTGGTGGGATCAGTTTGCCAGAGGGGTGTGTGTGTGTATCAGGAATGTTTTCAGGCTATACGTCAAAGCACTGGGATTACTGAAATGCCCTAAGTGTAGTGAGTTCAGGTTCTGGAAGGTTTTTGGGCAGAATCCTTGTTTTCAAGCAACATATGGAAGCAATAGCTTAAAAATGCATTAGAACAAACTCTTCTACTGCAGATAAACAACAGGGCACTGTATGGAGTGCCTTGCGGCTGTCGGTCCCTTGGACACCACTTGCGTTTAAAAATAAACTGTTTGGTTTCTGTACCACTAGTGAAAGTAAAGAACGTTCTCATTTCAGAGGAGATGGCTCCCCATGCTGAGCAGGGAGGGAGGGAGGGAGGTCAGTTGAGCAGGCACTGGTGAAGCCAGAGGGGAGGAAGAGGGAGTTGAAGGCTGAGGCTCCTCCTTCCCAACTGAGTAATGGAAAAATGATGTAAGAATTCCAGCATCTGAATAAATATGTGCCCTATGACCTTAATCCCCTAGGAACCAAAAACATCCAGAGTCAGATAAAAATAGTAAACCCTTTACACTGGTGAGAGAGAACAGCACTACTTGCAGCTAATTAGCTAAATCCTGTTAATAGCGGGAGGGGGGAGGCTGGGCAGCCACGGGGAAGCAGGTCTGTGGGAGATGGCCGAGCTGAACACCCAGCCAAGGATGGAGCAGAGGATGGAGACAAGGACAGAGCCGAGGATGAAGCTGAGGAAGAAACCAAGGATAAAGCTGAGGATGAAGTCGAGGTGCATGTGGGGCTCAAATGTGTTGAACAAAAAAAATAGAGAATTGCAGTGATCCTGACAGCAAATGTCAATGAACTGTTTGGGTTCAGTTGGGCCACTTTATTTAAAGTGCTACAGCTTCACAGTGAGCCAAAGATCAACTGTTTATTCAGCCCATGACAGAGACAATGGATTGATTCAATCAACATTCACAGCTGTTTGCTCCAGTCCTGGATGCCTGTATCATTAGTCAGCCTGGGGTTTTCCTTTATGATTCCCTTTGTGCAAATTTTCACACCAATTGAGGGTTTTATTGACCCTACACCTGCACACGTGTGCAAGGTTAACCTTTGTGTACTGCCAGGAGTCCTGTGTCAAGTAAATTTTGTACTTAATAGTTTAGATTCTTCCAGCCGTCAGAGGGCAGGAACCTCACCAGTGGATCTCAGTGGCTGCCACGCTTCACTGGGGAGAGCTCTGGAGCTGATCCAGACGTGGGGTGTTTGCTCCCCATGCAGTGATGGCTCAGGTCACTCGCAGCACTGCAGGCAGCTCCCCTGGCTCCCACCCCACGTTCCAGGGGCCGTGGCTTTGCCCGGCTGTGGTCACTGAGCAGCACGGATGGGATGAGGCTGGCTGTGCTCCACGTGCCATTGCTGCTGCCACGGGACACCCGAGCCCGTGGGGTGCCCATGGCATCCACCAGTGCAGCTCTGCCATCACCAGTTATGGGGCCTGGGGGCAGAGCAGCCCCCTGGAAGCACGCTCAGCATCTTCATCTCCTGAGCACAGCACAGGGGTTTGCCAGGGATGTTCTACCCCGGCAGCCTGGGCTGGGATTTTAGCCAAAGTGTTTTCACATTAATATTCCAGAGTGAGAAATTAGTTTTGTCAGAGATTTCGCTTCTGGTACCTTTACATCACATCTCTGCACACCCACTGCAGATGCTTGTTTCTGGAGTGATCTCACAGGCCATTGGCACGACTGGCTGTGTCACAGGAAAGGCCCCTGTGCCCTGTAAGGCTGGCAGTGTGTGTGTCCTGCCAGTCCAGCCGAGCCCTGCCCGGAGCTCCTGGCCAGAGCAGAGGCAGCAGCCCTGCTCCAGAGCCCGGGCAGGGCACTGCAATGGCACAGGATTGCCCCTGGTGCTGGCCATGGCACCCGGTCTGTTCTATGGCATTTTCCAGCCACAAAAAGGATGGCATGTGCTGTGTGCTGTATGATTTGTATTGCTTTGCCCCTGTGAGGCAGAAGTCTGAGGAATGGACCCCACAGCCTTCAGGGCATCTGGGGAGAGTGACATTTTTGGAAAATGCCGAGTTCCCTCAGCAAATGCTACTTTTGCCATGCTGTGGCTGTGGAGGTCCACACCCAGTGGCCAGAAGCAGTCACGGAGCTCCTACCCCTGGGTTGCAGTTTGGTTTTTAAAGCCAAATTCAAAAGCATCACTTATCTCTGTGGCTCAAAACAAGAAACGTGTGTTGATCAGATGCTTTATATAGTGCAGTTCTTTCAGGCCAAAGTGGGTGCCCAGCTGGGAGTTATCAACCTGGGGAGATTTCCCAGATTACTGCATTTCACACTGCCACTGATGGCAGTGGTGCATCCGCATTGAACAACACCCGTGCAAGAGCACAGTTAATTTCCTGCCACTCAAGTTTTAACAGCTGAGTAACTCCTACCCTTAGAGTAGTGTAAAGTGGGGCTGTTAATAGCAGCAGCTCTGCCTCAGCTTTGTGTTGTCCTTTTCTTCCCCCTCTCTCCACACCAGTTTGAGCAGCCTCCGCTGTCTGTCCATTTGCAGCTGGTGCCCCAGAGCTGCTCCTTAGGCAGCACCTGGGTTGACTCCTCCTGTGCCAGGCAGTGCCCCATGTCTCCCCCCATGAGAGAGGGCTGTGGGGAAGCCTCTGGACCTTGTGGGGTGGCAGCAGTCAAAGCATTGGTACCGGTGAGCAGCATCTCCCTTTGCACTGTGGTTTTGGGCTCCTCCAGAGCTGAACTCAACCCAACCCCGGTGTTGTACCAATGTATTCACACTTTAACAAGGGAGCGTGAGAGCTCAGAATTCCCATCCCATGGCAGGTCCTGGCCAGATACGCAGTCCAGGTGAGGTACAGCAATTCCATTTGGGATTTTCCATACGGGTGTATTGATAGGGAACAAGGGAATGTGCCAAAGCTAAAGCATCTCTTACAGAGTGCCAGCTCCTCTACAGTTAGCTTTTCTCCCTCTGTCTCTCCCACTCTGGAGCAGGTTTATGCAGACATAGTGGCTGGGAATCAGCTGTCACTAAGACAAGTCCTGAAGCAAAGCCTATGCCCCTGGCCAGGCCCTGCAGTGAATGCTGAGCACAGCTCTTTGGTGAGGTGGGACTGCAGCAGCAGCTCCCTGCCAACAGGGCTTTCCACCTCAGACTGCTTCAGAGACTGCAGCAGCAATAAACCTGACACACTTAAACCCTTGTAAATGGCTTTTAGAAGCTTATTCATCCGCTGAAGTACAAGCAGAGCACATTACTTGCTCACAAAATGCCCAGAGGAGAGCGTGGACAGCAGAGTAGCTCCCTCCATTCCTGACGGCTCCCAGGGCTCAGGGAGGACTGGCCAGAGAGGGGCAGGCAGGGCCACAGATGCAGACACAGCTCTTCCCTTCCCTCTGCTCTAAAACATGAAAGCAGGAAACTAGGAACAAGAACTGGAGTAACTCCAAGGCAATGTTATTTTCAGTGAATATTTCCTTACTCCTCCCTCCTCTCCAGAAGCCATCCACAAAGACACCTTACCACAAGTTTATTTGCAGAGCTGTATTTCAATTCCTTTATGAACCCTTATTGCTTACTGCCCCTCGTGTAGCTGAAATTGTTTGCATTTTTAAAGAAACAGTCATGTTTTTCTTTTTCAGTAGCTGTCAGGGGACAGATAACCAGATGAAAGATATTCTCATGATCCTGTTTCTACTTTTGCCAAGAAACCTTGTAGATGAAAGTTAATCTGAGAGTAATACTCAGTGCTTCCCCCCATATGAAAAGTCTATGAGACACTATATTTGTAGGCTAAGTGGTGAGCTGGCATCAGCCTTTAACAGGGACTAGCTGTACTTCCCACATTACTGGTGAGTGCTGCATGGAAATACAGGAATGGACAAGACCTGGATGCAGTTAAGTGCAAAGTACCTTTTTCCGAATCCAGCCTTCAATAGAAAAGCTGTTATAAGGACACAATTCCCTGAGCTGTAAATACAGACTATTATTAACTGTTCCTCCTGGGCCCCATGGGATTGCTCTGGAGTGCTGGGCTCCAGCCTGGCATGGCCAGGATGACTCTGCTTCCCTTTCTAAGCAGTGGATGGGTCCAGGATCTGCAGAGGATGGTCATCTCGGGCCCACCAGGAGTGCTTGGCTTTGGAAAGCTCAGCATCCCAATGTTCTGGGGGCATCTCATCTTGGGAACTGAGGAATAAACAACAGGTGGGCATCTGCTGCCTTTTTTCCCACATGTGTGACTTTTTTGCCTTGCTTTTTCTAACTTGGTTTTCTTCCTTCAGGAGCTATTTGAAACCAATGAAAAGGTGTGAGCTGGAGACCACCAACTGGCTCCCATTCTGCCCTTATGTAAGCCTGTTAAAAACAGTAATAGCCCCATTACAGGGAATAGATTTGTAGCAGGATAGAAACAGTGTGAGCAGCAAGAGACTTGGCTGCTTTGGGTATAGAATCATGAAAGTCATTTCAAGGCTCTCTGGGAGCATAATTAGAAACATAAAGTCCTGGGATGTCTTCCTTCCTTTTTAATCCAAAACTACTTTTAAGAGCTGCTGGCAGCTTGAAAAATGGTTATTAAAAGAGAAACAACTCGGCCAGTTTGAGGGACAATGCAGCCTGCAAAGTTTCTCTGTGAACTGTAGGGTTTGGGAAAAGATCTGTTTAATCAATAGGGTACGGGGTGCAGACTGGTCCTGGAACACAAAGGGATGTCAGAAGAGTGAAAGGAAAGTAGTCCTTTAATCTCTCACACGGTGATTCATTCAAGGTGAAGGATTCCTTTGGTTTTTGGAGCAACATTATTGTAGAATGTTCAGATGAAGGGAGGCTTTAAAAGTTCCCAGGACCCCTTAAAGCACTGGCAATACTTAAGGGTACATGAGAGAGCCTGGCAAGAGCTTTTTCCTGTTACATTTGGGATGGCAAATCAAGCATACAGAGGAAACATTAATTCATCCAAGATGTCATTTTCAAAGGCTTCTCTGCCATGTTAAATAATATTTCCCTTTGAGCAGGGCAATAGGGAAGGACAAAGAGCAGCCACTGGCTGTGTGTTAAGTTGCTGGAGACAGCAGAGCAATGGACACACTGAAAACTGGAAAAGGCAGCCAAGATTGGTGGTTTTCCTTGTCTGAAAGACAACTTTCCCTTCCCCTTCTCCCACAGAGCTTGCACAGTGATTTGTAGGTGGACCTGACCTCCTTTTGGTGCTTACTCCAGGAGTAACACACATCTTCTCTTCCTCCTGTCTTAGAAGGGTTATGTTGATGTTTTAGAGAAAATCACAGAATCCCAGAATTGTTTGGGAGGACCCTTAAAGCCCATCCAGTGCCATCCCTGCCACAAGCAGGGACACCTTCCACCAGCCCAGGTTGCTCCAAGCCCCATCCAACCTGCCCTTGGACACTCCCAGGGGTCCAGGGGCAGCCACAGCTTCTCTGCCCACCCTGTGCCAGGGCCTGCCCACCCTCCCAGGGAAGGTGTAAGTTGAAGGATTTTGGGGGAGGTGGGCAGAGCAGAATGGCATGTACTGCAGGTTTTCCATGACAGTGACTCGAGTGGGTGAACAAGGGCTTTAAAAATCAGTTTAATATATTCCAAATGTTTGACAATGCACAATGTGTCCCAGAGATGTGCAGCAGCAGTGGGAGCAGAGCTGAGAGGCTTTGTAGCCTCACCCTGGGATGCAGAGGAAATGTTGAGCTGTCCTTAGCCTGGATATGAAAAGGTTACACTGAATTAGGAAATCAGCACTGACTGAATGACTTTTTCTCCTGCTTCAGTCCAACAAAATGTCAAGAACCTGTCCATCCTGCAGCACAAGGACGGGGGCCCAGGAGAGTCTGGAGGTGGGGCTGGGACCATGGGAGAGGGAAAAGGGTCCTGGGGGACAGGGGTCTGCTGGGACACAGGGCTGGGGTGCAGACCCCTTGTGCCCACCAGCCCCCGCTGCAGCAGAGTGAGGAGCTGAACAGGGGCACCACCGAGCCCTGAGCAGGAGCTGGTGGAAACCCCGGGCTTTGGTGTCTGCCTGCAGCTGATAAACAGTCAGCGTAACTGTAGGAAACAGTTCATCAGAGAGAAAAGCCAAAGGAAAGAGTGACTCATGAGTTGGCACTGAGGAAGTGCCATCCCAGCCCCTCTCTCCTCGCAGAACCAGTTGCAGCAGTGCCAACAGGAGCTCCTTTGCCTCCCTGGGAGGCACCACCAGGAAGCTGGGAGAGCTCTTCCTCTCCAACAGGGACATGAATGTGTGAAACATGGGCACTCTGAAACATCTCCCACTCTCCAGGCTCGTCACAGACTGTTACTGTTTGCTGTCACTGTGGTGAGCCCAGCTGGGCTGTGATTTCTAGTAGGACAGGGACTAGTCCCAGTCCCTGGACAGGG
The DNA here is from genome assembly GCA_013396735.1 of Grallaria varia. Classification (NCBI taxonomy): domain Eukaryota; kingdom Metazoa; phylum Chordata; class Aves; order Passeriformes; family Formicariidae; genus Grallaria; species Grallaria varia. The sequence goes on from VWZG01006613.1 coordinate 320,826, forward strand.
TGACCTGGTGTTCTCTTTGGGACTATGCCTGATTCAGGACAAGCACCAGACCATATTCCTATGGGAATTCTAACAAAATACTTATCCCTGGACGTACTAATACACCAGGAAACAGACACTGGATAAACCGTCCCAAAGACAGAGCGGGACATGAGCCCCCTCCACAGCCACAGCCGTGTACCCCGGGCAGGGCAGCAGCAGCAGCAGCGCTCTGCCAACAGTCCCAAACTACCCCCAGGCTGGTTGGGTTGTCCCCTGGTCTGTAACATGGGCTGTCTGCAGTGCCGAACACTTGTAACTTCAGAAAAAGATATTCTTAGTGTAACTATAAATTTTTTTGACTTTTTCTATAATTGAGGTGAATTAAGTGTAATTGGAAGCATCTGCTCCGATTCTGGCGCCCGATATAGCGTGGTATTCTGCATCTCCTGGAAGACACTCTCCTTCTTCAACTCCCACTAGATACAGCTAAAAATAGTTAATCTAAATCACATTCTCTCAGGCAGAACTGCTCTTCAGCTCTCAGGATTTGCCCCTCCATCCTACCAGCTCTCGGGTCCTGGCAGGAGCAGGGGGAGGCTCCCAGGCTCTGGCAGGGTGCAGGGGAGAAGCCCCATTTTGTCACCACAGAGAGGTGGTGGTTGATGATTAGCAGAGCTGTGACAGCAGGGAAAGGCCTCCGGCCCTGGCACAAGGCAGCGTGTCCCCAGGACCCCCAGCTCCTCCAGTGACACAGAGACTGTGGTGGCTGCGGCCGGGGCAGGGCCAGCTCCGTCTGTGAAATGGCTCCAGTTCCTGCACGGCAAAGGCCACCTGGGTCTGCTTTGGTCTTTCAGCCATCCCAACCTGAGCACCAGCCTGGGGCCACGTCTCCTCTGCCATGGGGTGTGGAGCTCCTCTGGCCCCGTGCAACAGCCGTTGTGCTCCTCACCAGGGAAACAGTATATTCCAGTGTCAGGTTTTTTCCCTCATTTTTGAGATAAATATAGGCTGCACAAGCCTGGAAATTTTCAGGAGACAAAACAGAGGAAACTTGAACAAAAGGGTTTGCGTGGATGGCCTGGCACAGCTGCAGAAAGTTGTGGGAGCATTTGCTCTGTAACCAGAAGGCGTTTGTGATGAGGGCAGTGCATTTGCCAAGGAGCAGCTCTTTGCTGGGTGGGCTCTGTTTGTGCCACTTTGCCCACAAATCCAACCACAGCCCTGGGCTGTGCCTGGAGCCCTGACCCCACACAGAGAGGGCGTCTCTGGCTGAACAGGAAAAGTCACAGGAACATTTCCATATGCCCAAATCTGTGCATATATTTAGTGCATACATTTACACACATGTGCACGTTTCAGATTGGTCTCCAATTCCCAGTTAATCCCCTGATTCTCAATATATAACATTGAGCAATGCACTGTATTACACAATATGATTCATTGAACTTCATTTTGTTTAAAATTTATCATGATAGAACCAACACCTATTAATATCACATGTGATTTTGCTTGTGGCAACATTTTCCTGGGAAGTTTTACAACCTCAGAGCATGACTTTTGATCGAGTTTGTATTCCCGGAAAGGAACTGTCACTTTGACTGAGACAGGATTGAGAGTACCTGGAGAATAAGATGAATAACCTAGTAAGTATGTTGTAGTTTCATTAGACCAGTGACTGGAGATTCAGAAAATTCAACTAAAAGGCAAGACGAAGCTTTGAGGAAAGCCAGGGTATTTACTCAGGTTTCATGGTCTCCTCCCATGCTCCTGCCACTGGACCCGGCTTGGGAGAAATCAGGTTTCCAAATTAATTCCCTTCAGATAGTGCTCCAGAGTGTGAAGCAGTTAAACCACAAATACCCAAGCCATGAAATGGCAGCATCTGAAGACCTAAAAGATGACAAACTGAATATTAAGGGCATTTTTTATTTCCTAATGGAAATGAGACAGCTTCAACATTTTGTCTTTCTCACTCCGTTAACCCAAGGAGGTCATGGGTATGAGTGGGAGGGCTGAGGAGCTGTAGAGGCTGAGGGGATCAAGGGGCTGGAGCCCCTTTGCTGCTGGGCTCTGGGAGACGAAGCTGTCTCCTGCAGGGACCTATCCCCCTTCCCCCTCACTCCCACTCTGAGGAGCACAGGCAGTTTTTCCTACAGGCTGTATTTGGAGATCAGAGGGGACAAAGGCTGGGAAACCTCTGGCTAAGGCTTCTGAATCAAGAGAGAAATGCGAGTTGTGGTGGTATTATTTTGACACCTGCTCCATGTGAGCAGCAGCAGCACTCTCCATCACCCCAGGACACTGTGCACCCTGCAGCCCTGTGCTCCTCATCCCACGACAGGCTCCTGTGCAGGGCACAGCTGCCCTGCCCCTTTCTGCCTGCTGACACATGCCTGTTGGGCATTCCACGTTGTTTCCATCCCCTGTTTGCACTGGGAGCGTGGGGTCTGTTGGCGATGCAGTGGAAATGGTGCTCCAGGGACCCATGACCACCCTCACTGGCCACCCTGGCCACCCTCATCCTCCCTCTGCCCTAGATAAACACCCCTCCCTTCACTTGCCACCCCAGAGGCCACCCCTGGTGCCTGGTCCAGCTGCAGGTGGGGCTGTCAGACATTCCCCTCGCTCCCATCCCACCATGGGCACATTCCCTGTGGCCACCTGCATCCAGGCTCTGCTTCCTGGCTCCTGTGTCAGCTGCCACAGGGGCACAGAGGGGCAGAGAGACGCCTCCCCTCCTCCTTGAGGATGAGGACGTGGCCTCTGGGACATACCGGGCAGTGCCATGAGCCTTTCAGGTGCCCTCTCCAGGAGGATTCCAGGGCACTCTCCAGGAGGAGCTCAGGGCACTCTCCAGGAGGAGCTCAGGGCACTCTCCAGGAGGAGCTCAGGGCACTCTCTATGAGGAGCTCAGGGCACTCTCTAGGAGGAGCTCAGGGCACTCTCCAGGAGGAGCTCAGGGCACTCTCCAGGAGGAGCTCAGGGCACTCTCCAGGAGGAGCTCAGGGCACTCTCTATGAGGAGCTCAGGGTACTCTCCAGGAGGAGCTCAGGGCACTTTCCAGGAGGAGCTTAGGGCACTCTCCTCCTGCCCTCAGCAGCAATGTGTCATGTGCTTGGGGCTCAAGGCACATGAAGGGGGCCATGTTCACCCCAGAGGTGCAAGCACAGCTCCAGAGAGACACAGTTTTACAGAATGGTTTCTCTTGTGATCCTGGTTCAGCCCATGTGAAGTGGACCTGCCAGCAGCCTCAGGACTGCAAAGGGGGAGAAATCTGATGATATTCCTGCCCCCCAAAACTCCCCTGAACCCTCTGTGGAGGTCAGTGAGTGTTCCTGCCCACTCAGACACAGTTCCCTCTCGACTCACATCCATCTTGTATTCATGAGGGCTATAAATATATCTTGTATTCTATACAAATCAGCTGTGCACTGAAAATATTTATGCATTGCATCCACTCACACAGTTCTCTGGATTCCAGCCCTGACAACAGCAAAAGCTATCATTACTCCATCGCATGGATGGGAGAAAATTCTAGTGTGGAAGCAGTTTATGTTTTAGGGAGTTTGAGGACATTTTATTTCTTCACAGACGACAGCCCTGGCAGCTGAGCTGGGCCCTTTAAGGAAATGTCCTCCAAATGAAGCCAAGGTTTATTGGGTTTTGTGCTGTTGCACTTTTAGACAGTTCAAAACTCTCCCAGGAATCCTTTTAATATTCCCATAAAATTGAAATATGAGTTATGTAATTATAATTAGAGCACCATACTCCTGATAACATTCACTTCATGTCTTTAGGCTGTTTACTTCCTAACTTGTACCTAGAAGAAACCTAAACCCCCTCAAACGAACAGTTCCCCCCTTCCCCATTACAGTGCAGACCCACCCAAACAGCTGGGTGCTCCAAACATGTTCAAGCTGCTCTCCCGAGGGCTGTTTGCACAGTGCTGCTGCAGCCAGCACCCTAAAGTGTCAGTGTTCCCCTGGGGCGAGAGGAGCCCTGAGGTGGTGGGGCATTGCCTTCTCTTTCTGTAAAGGCAGGACGACACAGGATATTTGGCAAGGACTGGATGCATCAGTCCCCTGGTAGATCAGCTGCCTTCCCCGAGTAAGTCACGAATGTCTTAAGAATTAAAAACCTCCCCCCACCCCCGGACCAGCACAGACCTGGGTGTCAGTCTCTTCTCCCAAGCAATAAGCATCAGGACAGCAGGAAACAGACTCGAGTTGCACCACGCAGCAGGATGTTAGGGAAAATTCCTTCCTGAAAAGGGTTGTCCAGTCCTGGCACAGCTGCCCGGGGCAGTGATGGGGTCCCCATCCCTGGAGGGATTTAACAGATATGTGGATGTGGCACTTGGGTACATGGGCTAATGGTGGCCTTGGCAGTGCTGGTCAGAAAGATTGGACTTGATGATGTTAAAGGGTTTTTCCAAATGAAATGAGGTCATTGCACCTCATCGCCCCTGCTGGGGTATGTGACCTCATTGTGTAGGGGATGGCAGCTCCTCACAAGAGGAGTTTGTGGCGCTGAGAGGTTGTGAGGTGTTTTAGGTAACTCAGTGAAAAGCAAGAGATTAATGCCTAGGCAGTCTGTTCTTTTCCACTTCAGTTTCATTTTGAAAGTAAAAACTACAGTTTAAGCTCTTTATGCTGCAGTAAGAACCCAATAAAAGCATCACCAAGTAATTTCCCTTTTGCTTCCCTTTGATTTTAGCACTCTTAGTCCTCGTGCTGCCACCTTTAATTATTAAGCAGCAATATCTGTAGTGTAATCCCCAGAATTTAAACTCTGCAGGCGACTGTGCAGCCCAGAGTTTATTTTATTCTAGAGGAATTCACATACGTGTTTATCCTTCACAACAGGGAGATGACGGGATTGAATACGATGAGCCCTTTGGACACCATCTCAAAATCTCAGCATCTCACCCGTTCAGGGCAGTTTCAGCCCAGCGCTGTGTTGGGTCAGCTGCCATCCCACCTCAGTGCAATGCCCCACGCTTGGCTGTGCTGGCTGGGAAGGGCAGGGAGGCTGAGTCATGCTCACACCCCTTCCCTGGGCAGGTGGCCCTGCTCCAGCTCTCCTCTGTGCCTGCTCTGTCCGTGTGGCCCGGGCAGCAGACCCCCTGTCCCCCAGCGGCCACCTCACCCTTGGCAGCATCCTGGACCTGCCATGAGCCACCCCAGGTGTCCTGCAGGGCCGGCCTGCTGCGCGGAGGGGACGTGAGACGGGCCAAAACCAAGCAGTACGTGCTGTAAAAGAACACAGGGATACTGGCAAGGGAACTGCCTCCCTTCCAGCAGGCATGGGAGGGTGCTGGCAGTGGGAGCCAGGCTGGCACAGGCAGGGCAGAGCTGTGCCGTGGCACATCCCGTTATCAGACCCTGCAGCCAGGCACTGGGCACCCTCCAGGCTGGCCCTGGCAGCTCCCTGCTGCTCGGGAACACGGAGCCTCCTTCCCCTCCCCTTGTGCCCATGGGGCTGGCCCGGGCTTGGTTTGCCCTCGACTCTGCCCAACTCCTCCTCTACAGCAGCACTCTGCTGCCCAGCCTCAGAGTGCCTTGGCAGACAGCCGAGTTGTGATTTTAAAATTGAAATGTTGAACTACCCTAATTGCACTGAAGTTTTAAAATATTGTTTATCCTGAACACTTCTGCTCTCGCTTCACACGCTCTCAGAAGTCTTGAACGTATCTTCGCCAATAGCTACAATAGTCAATAAAACAATCCCTCAAATGTAAACAGACTATGAAGTGAATGCAAGGGGCCAACATAACCCAGCAGGGCTCTGGAGCCCTCTGTGGCCAAGCTGGGACTGCCCCGTGCCAGGGACCTCATCCCAGGCCCCATCTCTTGCCCTTTTCCAGACAGCCAGGAGCAGCAGATCGATGTGTTCTTAACCTTTGCAAGGAAGCGGGAGCTCTGGGACTGGTATTTGCATTTCAGAGCTGGAACCAATGCCATCCTCAGAGAAGGGACAGAATAGAGGAGAAGTGTGACAATCTGGTATATAAATGCTTTTGAAATCATGCAATATCAAATGAAAATGTTCTTAACATTCTGCCAGCTTGCTCAAAGCTGAATAACATTATTCTTAGTGATATTATTAAACCTCAGACAGTGTGTGTCACCAAAAGCCAGCAGAGCTGTGCTCCAAATGCTTCAGAAGAGCGAGGCAAATTTATTCTGGCTTCAGAGAGCAAGTGGAACCCTGGGTGAGGTCACAGGAAGTGCCACAGCCCTGTCACCATCACACCAAAACCCAGGCAGGGTCACAGGATGTGCCCACAGCTCCACTGCTGGTGTGACAGCACCAGAACGCAGGTGGGTCACAGGATGTGCCCACAGCTCCACTGCTGGTGTGACAGCACCAGAACGCAGGTGGGTCACAGGATGTGCCCACAGACCTGTCACTGGTGTGACAGGACTGGAACCCAGGTTTGTGCAGCTGGGACAAAGCTCTGGCACGGGGTTTCTCCCTAACCTCTGCTGCAGCCTTCTCCCAGGCATCCCCAAACGGATAAATCCCAGATGTGGCTGTGGCAGAGGTGATGTGGGGAGCTGGTACCAAGCCCCTGTGGATTAGTGCAGATGATCATGGTGGCTGCTGTGTGTCTGTGTTGGCAAAGACCACCCCCAGCCACTGCCCCCACATGTCGTGCCCAGGAGCGCCACTCCGAGAGGCCAGTTTTGGATGGTGAGGAGCCACACAGAGCCCAGAGCCACACAGAGCCACACAGAGCCACACAGAGCCACACAGAGCCCAGAGCCACACAGAGCCACACAGAGCCACACAGAGCCACACAGAGCC
>VWZG01006613.1:328808-344211 GCA_013396735.1 Grallaria varia
CAGAGCCACACAGAGCCCAAGCTGTGCCAGTGGCTGAGGCCACGCAGCTGCCCTGGCCTGAGGGGCACCATAGCATAGCTTTGCTTGTGGGTCTGGGGAGACAGGAGGGCTCCATCAGCCACCCCCCGCCACAAAAAGGGCCACCCTGCCTTTCTTCTCAGGGCTGACAGGTTGGTTTGCGGCACATAACCAATTTCCTGAAGAACCCAAAAAAAGAAGACTGACAGTTGACTTTAAAATCTAATAAAGTTAGGAAAGCAAGGGGATGGATAGTTTAACAAGGAGCCATTTCTGGTGGTTACTAGATAAGATTTAAAAAAATTGTTTCATCCTGACTTGACCTAAATGGAGTGGAAAATTACCATGACTACATTTATCTGAAATCATAAAGTGTGTTCTGATTAGAGCATGATAAAAAGGATGGTATAAATTGATCCAAAGATAAAGAAAGGGCAGGGAAAATGAGATTAAGAAAAGAAGCAGACACTAAAAAGGCAGGATAATACAGCAAGTCTCAGAAGCTCTAATAAAAATAGCTGTAGGAACTGGAACATAAATAGTTCAGTGCACTCGTTGGGATGTGGCCTGGCTGCGATACTGGGGAGTCCAAGTCATCACCTCGTTAATCCCAAACCCTTCAGCAGCCAGCAAAATGAGAAGCAGGTCTAGACCAGGCAGTTCCCTCCCCAAGGACTGAGCCAGAGCTGGAGAGCACTCTCTGTCCATCTGTCAGTCTGGGGCAATGTCTGTTCATTTGTAGCACTGTCCGTCTGTCCGTCCAGAGTGGTGCCAACTGCACCAGCGTCCATGGTCCCTCTGGCTGTGCTCCTCTCAGTGGGATCTCCTGCTCCCCTCCTCAGTGAAACCTGCAGCTGGTTAATAGGCCTCAATCCCTAACAAATTACATGGAAATTGGTCAAAAGGCTGGAAAACTAGTACGGTGAATCTGGAAAACAAACCGAGCCAAAGAAAGCTTTTGGCTGAACCTCCCTTCCTAGAGAGACAGCACTTGCCTCTGGCAGAAACCTTGATAGTCATGGAAGCAAATTTGTCTCTGATGAAAATTGTGTTTCGATTTCCTAGAAACAAATTAGAAAAAAGTGAAACAAACCACTGTGGGTTTCCTGACCCCCACGTGGCCATGTACCCTGGTGTCTGTGGACTCGGTGTGTGCAGCACCACAGGGGTACCGAGCAGGGAGGAGACCACCAGCCCCGGCGCCACCGGGCTGGGGGGACGTGCACGGAGCTGGCGCTGGAGGGGCTGGGGCCGGCAGGGCAGGGACAGTGCCTGCCCCTCACCCCACCACAGTGCACCCTGAGAGAGCCCCCGAGGCTGGACATGGGGGGCTCTGCCCTCGCAGCAGCACCCGGGGGTCCTGCTGTGGGCACACGAGTGAGCCAAAATCAGCCGTGTGCTCCACGGACCAGCTGCCCCCGGGAGCTCAGGGGCCCAGCCCAGCCCAGGAACAAGGCACCGAGCCTGGCAAGGACTTGCCCTGAGATCACCTCTCTTACAGAACATCCCTGTCAGGCCAGGAGCACTGCTGCTGCTCCTTACCCATGGATCAGGAGTGGATGAAGGGCTGACACCACCTTCCTTTTTAGCTGCTTTTTTCTCTTCAGCCTAAGGACTGGAACATCCAGCCTCTCTCTATAGCAGGAAAGCAGTTTATTTACCTCATCCCTGGTGCCTGCGATCTCAATCAGTTTTCTTGGAGTGCAGGGCTGAAATCCCCAGTGTCCTGTGGCCACATACCCCCCCAGCATACAACTCTCTCTCAGACATTCCATGGATGGCCAGGCAGGGCTGGTTCACTTAGATAAGGCTCATCAAAAAGCCTGTTTGGAAAACTGTCTCTCTTCCCATTTGGTGTAAACTTCCTTTTCCACTCTCTGTTTATGTTAACCTAGTCCTGCGTAAATCTTCCACTGGGGATTTCCTTCAAGGGGAAAGTCAAGGCATGGAGTAAGAGGAAGCTCCATTCCTGAAGTGCTCTTCAGATGGTGTCAGCAAAGAGAGGCTGCCGATGTCCCCTCCATGGCCCTGTGGTGGCTCTGGCACTGCAGGCAGACCCTTTCCTACAGGACTCTGGGGACGACATGGGGCCTTTCTTCTGTGTGAGAAGCAGCCTGGCATCCACATCTGTCCTTGCTGTCCTTGCCAGTGCCACAAGTCCATAACAACATGATATTGCACTGGAAATTGCATTATATTGCACTGGAAAATCTTCTGCAGTGTCATTAACCAGTCACAGATAATTTAATTTCCCTAGATTTGTTTTAATTAATGTCCAGCTCCTCAGCTGTTCCACAGGGCATTAACGCTTTCCTCTCTCCAGCTGTGAATATTCTGTCCTTGAAAGCAGGATGGCCCCAGATGATGGGGAGGGATGGTGGGGGGGTCAGAGTACAGTGTCAGAGTTGGGATGGCAGAACTGTGCCATCAGCAGCTTTGTCCTGCCCTGTTCTCCTCTGACAGCCCCAGCAAAAGGGGTTGGAAACAATGTCTTGAGTACTGGGCAATGTTCCTGGGGACTGACCAGCCCTCTGCTTCCAGAGACCAGTAGGTTTCTATTTTTCCTGGATTTAGGAGGACAGAGTATGAGGGTTCACTTACTCTATTCACAGGTGCCAACTTAACAAACAAAGCAGGTGTTTTGTGTTACTGTGGGAGCAAATTTGTCTTTGCTGATCAGCAGCAGAAAGAAACCTGGGAAGATGGCAATAAAGTTGGGTCTGGGCCCTAAGTTTAGTGGGATGGAAAAGAGCTCTCTGCCTTCCTGGGAGAGGATCCCAAGCAGTCAGAGGGTGCCCAGCTCCCTGCAGCTTGGCGAAGGGATCAGTCCTCAGTGGGGGAACTCAGTCTCTTGGGAGCTGGTGGATCCAAGACCGATGGAGATGGCAAAAACAACATCCAGCTACTCTCTAGTCTCATCTATACTGCAGTCTATTTTCATTCATGTGAATCTGCCATTGCTGTCATGGTGACCAACTTAGAAATTAATTATATAAAGACATTAACAACATATTTAAATAGGAACATTCAACCCACAGTTCTGGCAAAAAAGATCCACATATTCATAGATTGCGCTCCTCTTATCTTCCCCTTGAGCCCTTAGGTACTGTGACTCCACTCACTTCTTTCCTTACCTCAATGCTGATGTTGACAAATATAACTACTCTTTTGCTTCTTCTTTTTAAACAATACTAGTTCTGCCCAAAGCCTGTGCTGCTGTGAGCACCAGCACCGTCCTCATGTAGCACGTGAGATTTGGGGATTTGAGTTGTTGGCTTCAGACAAATGGAGCCCCAGACAGGTGCCCAGCAGAGCAGGGGATCACTGTGATAGGCACTGGGCTCCTGCCTGTGTTTTGTTGGCGTTTCCCACAGGAGACAGACAAGTGTCAAAAACTGTACCATTGGAACCAAAATGCTCGTCATGGCTGTGGCTGGGGGAGTGAACTTTATAGAGCCTGCCTTGCTCCCCAGCCTCATGGCCAATCCCTTTACAGAGGGAATGCAGCAGTTCAGCCTTGCGTTTCCTCCTCCTGTGGCTTCTCCCGGTAATGGGGCTTTTCAGCCCCTGGGGAGTCACCTCCACACCTGCTGTGGCTGAGCTCTCCTGCTTTCCCTTCTCTCCCCTCCCGAGGCTTTCATCTGTGTCTAACTGTACTTTCTCTGCCCTCCCATCACAGAGAGCCTTTGATGTTGGCGCTGTCATGGAAATTATTTCTGTGCTCCTTTCTGCAACTACTTTACCATTGACTCATGTTGTTTCTTTTTTTCTGTACTTTTTTTTTAATGCATAAACATATATCCACCCTTACCTCATTTCTTTCTCTTCAGCCGTGTGTTCTTCCAGGAGGCAGCCAATGGACGGGGACAAGGGGATAAGCGTGAGGGGACCAAACTGCACCTGAGCATCCGAGGATTTGGCTTTTCAGAGCATCCTGTGAAGTGAATGCAAACCAAAGTATGTGTTGCAGTGAATCTGTGTCCCTTGGCAGGGAATTGTGAGAGAAGGGCTCACTCCTGGGATGCAGCCCTGAGTTTTCCCACTCTACGAGTTCGTTTGTTTTGGCACTCTCAGGGCTGGTTTACATGCCTCTGCATCCAGCCACTGCTCAGCTGCTCTAGTATTTTCCTTCAAAGAGCTACTGGGAACAAGACCTAAAAAAACTTTGCAGAGATGCCTTCATTAGTTCTGCTGAAAAGGATTCTAAAGCAGAGTGGTGTGAGAGATGCCTTCCCCCAAAGCAGCATCAGTGACTCGTAGAGCCACGGCTGACGTGCTGCAGCTCTGTCAGAGACAATCAGCCCTCCCAAACCAGCCCTCCGTGATTTGTTGCTCAGGGACTGATTTTCAGAATTATCAGCCTTTTCAAACAGCAAATAACAGGAGACAGACAAAAACCAGTATCAAGAAGACTTAAGATACTTAGAGAAAGAAGGTGACTTCTCCATGGCAGGAGCTTGCTGGATCAGCTGTGACACTGCCTGCTGTATTTCACACACAAGCAGTGCTTTCCAAGAGAGGTGCTAAAACTGCTGGTGGGTAGTGAATTCTCAGAGACATTTATTCATAACTACTCATGTAAAGTTTTAATCTGCTCTTCCAGCACAGCATTCCTGGGAGAGGAACATAATGGATGGAGGGAAGCTGTAAAAGGTGCAAGAAGATTATGGAAGGTGGAAGAGAGCAGAAAAAAAAAATGCAGGTCAAATTAGCACATGATAAGGATTATCAAGAGAATTCACTGGGTTTCTGAAGATCAGATTTCAGATGGATGCCATCCCAGGTGCTGTTCTGTACTTTCTGTTTCACCTCTCAAATCAGTAAGATGTCTTGATTAGAAGTCTCCTTTAATAATCAGCCTGTTCAAGAAAGCAAGACCTAATTCTGATTCTCTGGACAGGGTCTTACATTGCCTGGTGTGGATGGAGATGTAGGAAGAGAGGGCTGATGTAGGTGGCAGAAGGAAGCATGAATCCTGTTCCTCTGGAGCAGAGATGCTGTCAGGATGGAGAGCACAGGCTGACCTGTAAGGGCTGAGCACAAGCACCCTTTTGGCTTTTTGGTGAGAAACGCCTGAGCCCCCAGGACAGCAAGTGTTTAATGGACAGAGTCTTGTGTTCAGAAAGCCAAATACATCCTTGCTCTGATTTTGTTAGTTTTAGGGAACATATAAAACAGCAAGAAGGCAAAATGAATGTGAAAAAGATGAGCACGGGGAAGCATCAAAGAAATAAGGTCTCTTGGCTCTTGGGATTCCCAGGGGATGAAGGGAGGAGGAGATTCAAAGTTCAGTGTGGGCTGGGGAGAGGGACTGTCCCCACTGGTGTGTGGTGCTGCTGCAAGGCACAGGGCTGGAACCCTGCTGGCTGTGGATGCTCCTGGCAGGGCAGGGTCTGACCCCAAACCTCCACGGTGGTGGCAAATGGCAGGAACATTTCCCCACCTCCTCTCCCAGTGGTGAGCACCTTGAGTGGTTGCAGGAGGGGAGCTGCTGTCTGCATCCCAACCCACGGACCCAAGCCCAGGGACTGACAGTGTCAGGAGCTCACCATCACTGTGTGGAGGGAGCAGAGCAGCTCACACAGCTGACAGAAAACCTCTGGTAAGCCAGAGCAGGAGTACTGAGAACAGGTTATGGCAGATGATGCCAGGCTGCTTGGCTCCATGTCCAAGAAAACCAGGGCTGCAGGCAAATCCATGGTCCTTGCCAGCCAAGCACGTGGGCAGCTGCAGGGTGTTCAGTGAGCGCTGGCTGGCACTGCTTGTGGCACGTGGGTGGCAGTGGGACCTCTGTGGAATCCCCACTGGTGCCTCCTGCCCTCAGCCGAGGGCTACAAACACATCTCAAGTGTTTAATTTGCAAACCTTTGACAAGGTTCACGCTGATGTGCAAATAGGAGAATGGCAAAACAATACGTGACAGCCAGCTTGCTCCTCTTCTTTGGGAACTCAAATGTTTTCCTGTCACAAAGCTGCTCATTCTTCCTCCTAACATAAACTTTGTAATGAGAATAAAATGGTTTTCTTTGACAAAATGCTGTGGGTTGGTGGTTAAGAAAATTAACATTTTGTAAAGCAAATGAAGGAAAAAGGCATCTCTCTGAGAAGTTCTGTGAGCAAAGAAAAGGCTGTTTTATTTTTTGAACAGATTAATTTCACTTTTCTTGGCTGTCATTCCAGATGCAAAGCTGTGTCCAGGGGCACTCAAAGGGAAAATGGTTAGGGAAGGGAGCGAGCATCCCCTCTTTGGGTGGGTGAACCTAGAGACAAGGGATGTTTTGTGATACTCAAACTCGTATCTTCACACAGCTTCACAAAAGGCAGATAAACATCCTGCGTTTCTCTGTCCTGTTGCTATTGAGCAACCGTGTCTAGTGGAAGGTGTCCCTGCCCAAGGCAGGGGATGGAACGTGATGATCTTTAAGGTCCCTTCCAACCAAGCCATTCTGGGAATCTGTGCTTCTATAAATCATTAACCCCAAATAAACTGCAGTAATTGTGTGTTATCACTCACATCAACAGCCTGACTGATTTTAGTGGGACTGTCAGGATGGTCAAAGGTTGTCGGTGTCAATTTTAGCTTCAGAATAGGAACTGTGGATGTTGGAGTTAAAAGCAAATTATTGCTGGTGTCTCCCGCCAACTGATGTTCAGATTGACAGTATTTGATTTATCTTTTTTTTTTTAATTTCAGACTTTACTACTATTTTTAACCTCAGGAAACTTCGAGGATTGTAACTAGACAAAAAATCAAATGTTTTTCTGCACTGATAAAAGCATAGAGAGCAATGGCAATGGGTCACCAAGAACTTAAAAGATAGATAGTCTGCTTTTTGTAAGGCATCACTGTCATTCACAGGTAACTTGTGTTTTTTTCATGGTACAGGTACCAAATCCAGAGATTAATTTCACGCTCAGTGTGCTTTCCAAGAATCCAGAGTGGCCTTTAGAGCCCTGCCCTGTGCTGGGGTACCACAGCTCCATCCCCCACCTTGGGGCTTTGGCTCTCTCAGGCTCAGGCACTTCCCTGGTGACAGCGAAGGGTCCCCTCACCAGCAGCACCCACACAGCCCCCTCGGAGGTGGAGCAGACCATGGGGTGGACCAGGGACCAGGGTGGGATCACCATCACCACCTGGCACACTTTCAAGGAAGTGGCGTTTCACCAGAATGTGATGTTCAAAGTGAATGTACTGCCCTGGGACTTGCTTCTTCCATCAACATTTCACATGTGGGATGTTTGATCTGAAACACTCTCTTTCGAGAGAGATGGGAATACCCAAGTGGAAAACATGAGTTTTCAAGGGGATTTGTTGTTGTTTTATTTCGTGGATTTTGGTTTGGTTTGCTTTTGGTTTGGGTTGGGGTTTTTTGTTTGTTTTTGATTTTTTTAAGTAAAGTTTTATTTTCATGGAAATGTGAAGTTTCTGTCACTTCTCAGAAAAGGCAAACCTTAATATTAGTGGTCTCCAAGAAACAGAACAGAACTGCTCTGTTTGGTAAATGTGAGGAGACAAATTTAAATTGGAATTATTGTCCTCTCCTGCTGGAGACTTTCTCTTTTAAATTGGAAAAGTGCCTATACTGTAGGTCCTGAGAAGCAGTAAGGAGTCCCCTGTTGATATAAATGGGAATTACATTTTTGGCATCAGTTTCTGAGTTGCCCAATGAGTTCCATTGCATTTGACAGCAAAGACTGCTCCTCAGCACAAGCCCTTCCTGTTCCAGACCTTGGAGTAGGGAATGTGCAGATTAAGGATTTATTTTTACTACAATCTAAAGACCTTGTAGAAAAATTGAAAAAATTCCAAGGTGCTGCCAGTGGTTTTGCTGGGGACAAGATTAATGTTTGCTGGATTTGCTGTATCCTTTTAACTGCTGTTTTCCTCCTCCTTCCAGTAAATAAATCTCCCTATTAGTTAAACAAACTGACTCTGATAGAAACCAAACACAAGAACTATATTCACAATAATCCCCTGTTTTTAAAATAGAAAGGCAATAGTGAAGAGAGCCCTTGGGTTCTGCTCGCTGCTGGGCACTGCTTGCCCCAGTGCTGCTGCTGTGACCTGCCAGGGGAGACACGGCGGCTGCAGCAGACCCCAGGGTGGAGGCAGGTCCTTTGGTGTTACCCCACCGTGCTGTCCCTGCGGAGCGGGGACAGTCCCACCTCCTGCAGGGCTCACTGGGGACAGCGGCAGGAGAGGAGAAGGAGGGCATTTGGCCGATGACCCTGAGCTTGTTCACCACTCCACATGGTTCTTGCCCTTTCTCTGTGTCTTGGTGGGCTGTGTGAGGTGCTGGGCAGACACAGAGCAGCTGGCACTGCCACCTGGCCACAGGGGCTGCCATAGAACTAATCATGGAACCACAGACTGGTTTGGGTTGGAAGGGACCTTATAGCTCATCTCATTCCTCCCCCTGCCATGTGCAGGGACACCTTCAACTAGACCAGGTTTCTCCAAGCCCCGTCCAACCTGGCCTCGGACACTGTTCCTGGTGGATGTTCCACAATCACTGTCTTTTCTTAAGAAAAATGAAGGGTCGTTTTAAAAAAAGTGCCGATGATTTGTTGCTTGGAAACAACCAGGAAACCCGGCTGGCAGTTTTTGAAAGAGGCACGTGCTCAGCAGCAATGAGCCGCTCCTGGAGATGTTTGAGGTGTGGAAGGTCGGGACACTTCGTGGGGACTTTGTCCTGTGCCGAGGGGAATGTGCTGGCTGGGGCTTTGCTGGTGCCTGCCAAGCAAACTAGGCAGCAGCCAGACATCCTTTGTCACACTCGGTTTCCAACCAGCAGAAGTGAATCCTGGGAAGCCTTTGGGAACCCCTCCTGCCCTCCCTGCAGTGGAACAGGCAGCTCAGGGCGCTGCAATGCCAGGCCCATCCCTGCCTCCCCAAAATCTACTGGTGGCTCCACTGCCAACAGATGTGTTCCCCTGAATTTTACTGCATGCTTGGGACTGTGGGATCTTGCTCTGTAACATCCAGAGGACGCTCCCTTGACCTTGCTGCGTGCTGTGGCTGCTGCCATGGCCCAGTGGCTCCCTCCATCACCCTCCTGTCTGGGATGCAGTGATCTCTCTGCAGTCCACGACTCAGCAGCCTCCCTTCGACTGTTTGGGCTGAGAGATCCATTAATATTCAGTGACTTGAACCTTGAAACCCACAAGGATCCAGGGATGCCTCATCCCATTCCTTCCCTAGTATTTAAACTGGAGTTTGAAGTTCAGACCTTGGCCTCCTCTCACACTGCCAGGAGCTCATGTCTCAGTCAGAAGGCCGGTACCTGTCCCACGTGCCCTGGGCTGTGTCGGGAGCTCGGGGTCTGATCTCCCGGAGCTGGTTATGGCCTTTTTTGGAAGCGCCAGGACAGGCTCGGTGCGGCGCCGCAGCTCTGGGCACTGCGACGCGAGGCTGGGCTCCTCCAGCCCACATTCCTTGCTAATTTTAACCAGCTCCCTCGAGCGGGACCCAGAGAAGTATGGTCTTGATTTATTAGTCTTCTCTTTCTGAAAACTTTGTTTGAGTGTCTTGGGCCAGAGGTAAAACCAGACTGGGATTCACTGTGTGGATCCTCACAGATGTTTATCTGCATCCCCGAGTGTTGTGAGGTTTTTCAGCATCAGCGCTTTTTCCCCCTGAGGTGTCTGGAGAGCAGGATTGCTGGCAGAGCTGTGTGGGGAGGGTGTGGGGGCATGGCTGGACACTGAGTCTGGCCAAGGCTGGTGCCACCCTGCAGACATCATTGTCCCAGCAGTGGCTGGGCAGGCCAAGGCTCGGCATCCCCATGCTCAGTGGTGGTGCCGACGCCCTTCAGACCCCATTGCCCCAGCCGTGGCTGGCAGTGAGCTCACAGGGGGTGCCCATGCCCAGTGGTGGTGCTGACCCCCTTCAGACCCCATTGCCCCAGCCGTGGCTGGCAGTGAGCTCACAGGGGGTGCCCATGCCCAGTGGTGGTGCTGGCTGCCTTCCCCAGAGCCCCTCCCATGCAGCACACGCTCCTCTGCCATCAGCACCCCACAAGCAAATCATCAGGGGCCGCTCTGGCATAAGACCATGCTCCCTCCAGACCTGGAGCTGGGGACAGTGAGGGACCTGCTCATCATCAGGCAGGGCTGACCTCCCCTGGGCTGGACATTGGCTGGGCAGGGCAGGGCAGGACTGGGCAGCAGAGCTCAAAGTCCCAATGACAGGATGAGAATGACCAGAAGCCACAGCCCAGGTGATGAAATGGGTTGCTGAGCCTGTGGGAGAGGGGACCACAGGAGACAGAGCTGGCCTCAAGCACTTGCACAGACATTGGAAAGGGGCAAACTCAGTGTGCTGAACTTGGGGCCAGAAGGGTTTGGGTTAGGCACAAGGAAACTCATTACTGGTAAGTTCAGCAGATGTCAGAACTGACTTCCCAGGGACTCTGCAGTGTCCGTATCATTGGAGATTCCCAAGCGCACATTCAACAAGCACGTGCCAGGAAACACCAGCAAAGCTGGTCCTGGCCTGGAGGGGAAGCACAGGCTGAAGACCCCCCACACTACACTGCCACCTTCCCCAGGACACAGTTATTGCTCAGCCCTGTGTCAGCAGCCAGAGCCCCTCAGAGCCCTCAGTGCCAACAAACGTTATCCCAGTGCCGGCAGAGAAGGGGATCCTGAAGAGCAAGAAGCTCCTCCACCTTGCTGGCTATTGTAGCACTTTCTTGGTACCTCAGTGTAAAATCAGAGCGTGTCAGTCTATGTCTGCATCATCAGCCAAATCAGCATGAAATCAACAACCCGGGTGTTTGTGTAGAAAACATCCCAGAGGGAAACACTAAATGTTTTCTTCCAACCAGCTTCTCTTGTTTCCCATTTTGATTCTGTATGTGCATGGACTCGTATCTGTCGCCAAAATGGGGCCAAGCTCCTGAAGAACAGACAGGAAAGCACTGGTTAGACTTTTTCTTGTCTTGTTATTAATACAGTGGAAAAGACAGCCTGTGCTTCCGCTTGGCCACCCTGACTTGTGCCCCATGCCATGGGGAAGGTGGCCAGGCCTCCGTGGCGCTCAGCACCAGTGAGTCCAGCTCAGTGCTGCAGCCACAGCAACAACCACCAGAATCCCAGAGGCTGTAGCTTGGAACGAAACAGTTCTGGCCTTGTTACTCATACAGAACCGATGGTTTCTCCAAGGTGTTTTGTGTTTAAGGCTGAAAAAATAAGCAATGCCTACGGTTTAAGGGGGTCTTGTTTGTTTGTTTGAGACTTTCCTGTCCGGCTGCCAAATGTTTCTGGCTCAGCCTTCAAACAAATTAACTCTGCTACAACCAACCCATTTAAATAAACACTGGTTGAAGTCTGAGGCATGAAACAGTGAGGGAAGTGGGACTGGAAATGCTCCAGCCGTTGTTTGCTGTGGTGGTGGAGCCCCAGGTCCTGCCTGGAGCACAGCCCAGTGTGAGGAGGGATGAGGCAGTGAGTGCCACTGGACCAGCGCTGGCCCCAGCAGCTGCTGCTGTCATTTTCGTGCTGGCAGGTGACTTGATTCCTGCTGGTGGCCACGGTGCTCTTCCAGCTGGGCTCTGTTGTGGGGCCACTCCAAAGCTCTCCTTAGCTTAAGGTCCTCCTGCCAGGGCGGTCACTGCTGACTGTTCCACCAGCAGCACTGGGGCGAGATGGGGCTTCTCTCAGCTCACCTGGGCTTGTTCCTGACCCCCGTAAGAACCCCCCGATCTGCGTTATTGTCAGCCATAATTGAAGCAAGGAACCTGAAGAACAGAAATTAATAGAAAAGGAAAACCCTGATTAGCCTTCGCTGCTATTGGCAATACAACAACTGTTTACTCAGGAGCTTGAATTTTGAGATACACAATTAAGAGTTTGAGTAGGAGTCTAAAATACAGCAGTATGCCAAGTGCTGCATGCAGCTGGCTCTGGCAAAAGCCCCACTGTAGCCTCCCAGGACCTGCATGACAACAGTTTTCCTGTCCCCTCACTTTTTCTGTCCTCTCCCTTCTTTTGCCACGTTGAACTAACTCAAGTGCTGCTCGCTCTGCTGATGCCCTCCACAGCTCTCCCAGGATACAGCACGTGAGGTCAGTCCCCATCACCTTCTGTGTTTTGTGTTGTTTTCTTTTTGACTTTCCAGCAGGGCTCTGGACAGGAACACCTTTGCTCCAGCTCCAGTTCCCCATTCCCTCTGTTAGGCTGTACACTCATGGTTAATGTCCAACCCCACTGAGTTTATGAGCCATGTGGGCTCCCAGGCAACCCTCCATGCAGGAAACAAGCTCCTGTCACCACTCCATGAAAAATGTCTTTTAATTCTTAAAGTACCCTCGAGTCCAGCTCAACTTAGTGCACTTTTCCAGCTACATTTCATAGCTTTTTAAAGTAATTTCAGTTTTCTTAAGGAATCTCCATTATTAGTAAAGCTTTGTATAGAAATAAGGTTTGTGGCAAAGGCTAGCTGAGACACCCCCAGGACTGCACCCCCTGACAGACAGACAGGAGACCCTATGCCTGGTTACTGGACCCCACAACAGCCCCAAGCAGCCTCTCAACGGGACTTATCCCACAAATCACACACCATATGTGTCTTTACATAATTTGCTTTTATCTCATGGTCTGAATCTCCTTAAAACAGAAAAAAGAAGTAGTATCTGGGTAACAGCAGGAGAACAGGAAAATGGATTTAAGGAGACAAGTTTAGCTTGATGTTCTCATCAGCCCATTAAACTGTTCTCTCAGCAGCATTAGCCGCTGGGACTATAAATTGAAATTCCTCATCTTTCTTGATTTGCTATAGCTCCAATGCTTTAATCCACCTTGTTTTCTCCTACAGATACTTCTCTCCTGATCCCATTGTTGGCTGATTAGAAGTAGTGGAAAATAATCAAACAGCCAGGGAAGAAGGAAGAAGAAAGTCCTAGTGAGAGGTGATTTCAGAAAATAGGATTACATCTGAAAAAAGAGTTCACACATTTTACTAAAGTGATAGTCCCATGAGTTACAGCAGCGGAGAATGGATTTACTCTTCTCAGTATAAATTGATGCTGTTTCTCCCCAACATGAGTCATCATTTCCCATTATTATGAAGATGAAACAAAGTAACTGCAAAATATAATACACTATTTATCCAGGTCTTCACTTTTAGGACTTAAATACTGCTGTCATTATAGGTAATTCAGCATGAACACTCAAAATGTTATTTTAAAAATTAATAGCGGAAATACTTTTTTCTTTGATAGTGTTTTTGTTCAGTTGAATCCCCTGTAAGGAGTATGTGTAGGTGACCAGTGATGGCTGTTTGGCTGTGGAGGGAGCAGAGAGGGCACAGTGACATCCAGGGATGGGGGGACAGACAGGGATGGGGGGCTGTGCCTGGTGTCGGGGGTGGACTGGGCAGACTGGTTTTGGATCTCTGCTTAGACCATCACTTTACCTGCCAGCCTTGCAAACACCTGAGTAAACAGCATGGAGACGATTTCACCACTGTCCCAAAGAGTCTGCAGCTCGAGTGGGATGGGAATCAGGACCCCCAGGCTATGTTTGGGTTCCCCAGACTGTATCAGCGCTGCTGGAAACATCCAGGATTTCTTTGAGCCACTTTCCATTCTTACCTTTCTCAGAGCATTTTTTCCTCTCTTTCAGATTTAGATTTCTTAGTTTGGGGGTGCTTCGGTGGCTGGCACAGTGCTGGGTGCTGGGTGCTCCCTGCAGGGCCACACCACTGCCTGGTGCCAGTTGGGACTGCAGGAACGCCACAGCCCCATGGGACGGTCCTGACAGACCTGGGGCCCGGCGGGTGGGGACCACCTGCCCTCTCCTCCTCTGCTCTCCACTGATGGACTTCTCTCATGACTTGTCATGTTATTTATGAGCGGCGCCCTTTGTTGTTCCACCCCTTTGGGCACGGCTGCCAATTGGGCGCCACGTGTATCGCCCAGCGCTTGTGTTCTCCTCTCCAGGTAGAAAAATCAATTAGACGTTTTCATTGTGCAGTAAATGTCAATTGTGCAAACATTACAAACCCAGAAACATCTGTAACTATGGAAACTCTTGAGGTAAGATTAATTTCGAGAATAAATTATGACAAGAAGCTTTTTAAGGCTGTTTTTAAAAAATAAATATAAATTAAAGGAGCTGAATTTCATAGATGCAAGTTAATTTTATTTTTTAACCTTTAGTACTACAGCTTTTCAAGATGTTTATCAATATTGACATAGCGAAAAATGGCATTGTATCAATGTTTTCATCCTTTAGAGACAGCATATTGTTTGTATCACTTTAAAATGTTCTGCTAAGACAATCTCCACTGTACTTCAAGGGGGAGAACAACTTTCAGATGACTAATGGCCCACCCTTAGAGTTTAATGTGGTGTTATTTATGCCTTTTGTTACATTTTACAGTTACACAAAAAATCATGGAGTGTGTGAAAAGAAAACTAAGTCACAACTTTCTTTGGGTCACTCAGGTGTCATAGGACATGAACACGAGGGCTGTTTCCAGCCGCAGTTTTCGGGAGAAATCTGGGGCTTGTTCGTCCCCCCCCCTCCCCCACTCTCTGCCTGCTCACGGCCACCGGGAGAGCCCAGGGGTTGGTTCAGGGTGGGGGTCAGCAATTCTCCCCACCCCTCTCTCCTTTACACTGCACATCACTGGGTGCCTGGAAGGCAAATCCTTGGAGGTAGAATTTAGATGCAGTTCCCTTCAAAAAATAAGAAAACCTTGGTTGCAGAAGGTTTTGCAATGAGAGCTGAACTGCTGTGACTGACATTTGAGCGCCCATTCCTTGTTTGTGGCACACAAACCCCCAGCGTGGCTTGTCCTCAGCTGTTGGTGTGCCCAGAACAGCGCTGTGAGCGTCCTGTTTCAGAGTCCCTCGGAGCAGTTTAACACTCGCTGCCCAAACCTGCTGCTGGCAGCTCAGCAGTGCCTGTCCTTCGTCTGACAAAATCCTTGGGGATAAAACCTGCATGCAGTTCCCTTCCGGAAAGGAAAAGTTTCATGTCTTACTGGTTTGGTGGGTTTTCCTGCGGACACGGAGTGTGTGCCGGGGAGGGCGGAGGGCCGTGCGGAGACATCCCTGCGGAGACATCTCTGCAGAGACATCCCTGAGCATCCCCGGCCGGCTCCATCCCCCGGCGGGACGGGGCGCTCGCTGCTCCCGAACCCGCCGCTGCTGGAGGGCGCAGTCAGACCTCCCGTCTGCTCAGGGGCATTCACTGAGTCCCCACGTCCCGCGGGGAAAAAGCGGCACAACAGGAGGCTTGGGGGAGAGAGGGAGCCCAGGGGGCAGGGCTGTGGGCAGGGCTGTGGGCAGAGGGAAAGAGCCGGGGAGGAGGGCAGTGACCGGGTCCAGCCCCGGCTGGGGTGGGCGTGGGGGGCTGAGCGGAGACGGGGGGATCA
>VWZG01006615.1:0-13423 GCA_013396735.1 Grallaria varia
AATACCTCAGCCTTGGCCATTTTTACTACTATCAGTGTTCCACTCTGGCCTCCAATTGGGAGGCATGGAGACACACCATCTGATTGGTGCTGATTCCTTTGAGAACACATGCAGAATCAGTCTCGAGGAGAAAAGACAACGCAGAAAGAACCGTGCCTCACCAACACCGCCTATGGAGACTTTCTGCTGTGCCTTTTGCAACCGGACTTGCCTATCTTGCATGGGCCTCTTTAGCCATCAGCGCGCTTGCAGCAAGCGTGGGTAGAGCCCTTCCCAAATCTTCATTCGCAAAGCCTAGCCATGAAATGAAAGGTTTGTGGTTTTTTTCAACATCTACTCAGTTTATGACTGAAGAAAACATATAATGTTGATTAACATTTGAAATACTGTTCTCTCATGGGGGCATTTATATTGTATTTTCTTGTTGACTGGGAAGTCAAAGCAGCATGATTTTTTCTGCCTCCTAGGAAAACTGTGATGCTTATTTGAACTTTCTTGTGTTCCTTGTGGTCCCATTATCAAGTTCTATCCTTGCAATGAAGATTTTTTTTGTTTCCCCTTCTGTCTCATGTTCTTCTTATCATTGATTCTGGGTGAATCTTTATAAAAGATTCTAGCTGAATTTTATAAAAATTATGTGGGAAGGAAGGTATTGCAGTTGTCTTCAGGACAAATATTAACATTCTACTGGCTTTACTGATTTTGGGATCATTTTCAATTGTACTGCAAAAAAGACTCAGCTGTTTGTTAAAGGATAAGACTAATACTTAATATACAAATAACTACTTGACAACCTACTTCATTGAGGCAATTGCCTTTTCTCTGATAAGCTATCATGCAGCAAGGTCTTTAAAAATCTATCATCAAAAGGATCTACGATCAACATTTTCAGTCTGAAATGGAGACATTTTTCCTGCTTGGATTTTCAGTTTGGTTTAGGAAGAACAAACCCATGATCATTTCAACACCAGAAGTGGTGTGTTCTGTTTTCTTTGTGTTAAAATATTTCTCTCTGAAAATGTCATCTTCTTCTAGAAAAATGCCAGAACTGTAGTTTTGGCCCAGATAACTCTTTCCTTAAACCTTCAGGGACTCATGAACAATTTTTGAAGTAGAGAGACTCTTCAGGATTTCATACTTACTAAAAATATCTTCCTTCTCACTGAGATTATCAAGGTCAATCTCCAAAGGAAAAAAAAAGAATTCATCATCTGCTTAACAGATGAAAGGACTAAAAGTAAGTATAAAGTCAGTTTGATATTTTTAAAAAGGTACCTTTCCACTCATTCTCTTACTCTTACAGGTCAAAAAGGAAAGACTGAGAGATAAAAAAACCTAAACGTGCATTATAGAACCTTATAAAGATAGACTAATCCAACTATCTTGAATGGATGTAAATATGTTTGCTCAGATCACAACCAGAGTATAGGTTATTTTAAGACCATATAGCTTAGAGAAACAAACTTTCGCCATTTGAAAGCAGTATCTTTTTACAGCTTTTTACCCCATTTACTAATGAATATGTTCAGCTCTCAGCTTTAGTGCTCTACAGTTGCATGAAGTCATATCTAAGAGCAAGTATAAAATTATTCCGTAGCTTGCTTTCTGATGGAGTCAATATCCAGTAAACGCTTAAATACACTACAAATGAGTAAAGTACTCAAGGTTATGTTTAGGTGTTTAGAGATGTATGTTAACTGCTTTAGAGTAACTGTACTTGAAAAGACAACCTTAGATGTGATTTTTGCTGTTTCTTGGTCATTGCAAGTTCGTTATTATTCATACCATTCTTATTTTTGCATTGTTAATGAGGAGAGAACCAGTGTGTTGAGTACTGCTTGGACATTAGTTAACCAAAGCCCATGACCTAAAATGTAATAATTTAAACTGTAAGTGCAATGGATTTCTCACTTCCTTAAATGTTTGGCTAAACAAAAATAATTGGTTTAGATAACTGAATAAGAAAATTAAAAATAAAAAAATCCAGTAAGCCAAACAAAACCAAAACCAAAATTGAATCCTTTTGATCTTTCTTTCAAGCAGTTTTACAAGAAGAGAATAGAATTTGGTATAATGGCCTTTTTATTAATTATCTAAGTAATCCCTTTATATAAAATCTTATAAACTATAAATAAAAACTAGACTAATATCACTTCACAGTGGAGGAAGATAACTGAACAATATTTGACCCTTTCTCTATGGAATCTCCTTCATTTACATTACTCTAACTTCAGTCAGATTTCTTTTTTTCCCCTTAAATTGTATAAACCTTACTGCTTACTGTTAATGTGCTTTCTGGCACACATATTGCTGTGGAACCCTCACTTATTCCAGTGGATTCCCCACTTGAAAACAACAGAGACCTCAAAGAATGGATGCTGCTCCCCATTGAACAAATTTATTCTTCTACACAGACATGAGTAACCATGCTGGCCTTTGTTACCCTGACAGCAGAGGGAAGGGATTATCCTCTGACCTAAGCAGAACGGGTCAGGTGTGTCCTCATTCAGTACATTACCAACATGAGGTATTCTCCTGCCAATTATTGATCCAAAGCACATGTTCTATGAACTTTGTAATTTCACTAAGGCAAATCTGTCACATATGTTAGTTGCTGCAGGAGCTGTTTTTTTGTTAATTTTCTTTTCTGTCAAATCATATGAGAGCAAGAAGAAAAGGATTCTGTGACCACCATATCTTAGAAATATTAGCTGCAGCTGATAGCACAGGCTACCTCAAAGATAAATAAAATTTAGTAGATGAATAGCAGCAAGTGCTATGTTTGAAAAAAAACATCTAGCAGACAATCACATGTGAGCTAGAAAAGTATCCAGTTAATCTGTAGGGAAGTGATGAACAAATGCAGGTATAATTCAGAGCCCAGGAGAGCTAAATTCTCTCCTCCCTAAACAGAGGCAGATTAGGCAATAACTTCTGCAGTAGGGCCTCTGCTATGCCCTGGTAGGACTGAAAGGAAAAACCTCATTCTGTGTGCCCAGAAACTGTCAGCAAAGGAACTGGCAGCCATGTTATTGCCAAGGGTTGGATAGAATTCATTCCTTTTGTGCTACTCCTCCAAAAGGCAATGGACAGCACCAGCATTTGAGCTACAGCATGAACTTGATTCAGGATTACAGCAATAACCCAGCTAATGAAAGGACCTGAAGTTTATAGCTGGCTTTGGGATCCCCTGAAAACATTCAAGGCCACATTGGATGGGATTCTGAGCAACCTGATCTAATTGAAGATGTCCCCACTCATAGCAAGGGGTTTGGACTAGGTGACCTTTAAAGGTTCCTTCCAACATAAACTACTCTATGATTCTAAATTCTGTATTGAAAAGCATGAATAAAAAGTCAAAATCAATCAAAGTGCCAAACTTTTTGAACCAGCTCCCTAGCAAAATCACCATATGTGATTCAGTCCAGGTGTTGCAAACACTGAATATGGGAAAAAATAATCCCAGCCATGAGCTGAAGGACTGTACATCAGACAAGTATGTCTTGTATGTCTTGTATGTCTTTTTTAAAACTCTGAGGTTTTAAAAAAAATCTCAGAGAGGAACATAAAGTTCTTAAAATGTATTTGTTTTTATGTTGAAATTATAATCTAAATTTAAAACGCCCCCTCCCAGCAGAAAAACAAAAAGACATATAATGTTCATTGTATGATACAAGTTACTTAAATTATTTATGAGACTTATACAAGACAACTGTCAAGGATCAGTCTGAGCCTGAAAATATAAAGAATTCTTAATACTTTCAAACCTTCCTCATAAACTGTGCTTTTCTGTATCCACTGAAAACCGTGCTTTTCAAGTGTTAATTAGGGTGTCGGTGGGTTAACAAGACTATGAATTTCATATGGTGCACCTACATGCTCAGAAGGCTTAGAAAACATTTGAATTTAAATCCAGACTTTGTTTTTTCATCAGATTTTTTCTAAATGCTTTAACTGTTTTTAAGTATTGTACTGAAGACTTTTATTTCTGGGAACACTACAGCCCTTCAGTGACATATACTCAAATATGATCTGAACATTGACATGTTACAGATACACACGATGAAGCAGGAAGCATTACTGAAAAGAACAGAAATGGTTATGCCAACTTGTTGGGTTTTTAACCTCTTGGATTGCCTAAGAGAAACAGCCTATTTTAAAAACATATGTTACAGGAGAAAATAAAACAAAATAAAGACAAACAAAAACAAGCAAACAAAAAAACCACCCCAAATCCCATCAAACAACAAAGGAACAACAACAAAAAAAATCTAGCTTTTGAGAAAATCCTTTAAAAATAGGACAATAAATAAAAAATATATCTGTATAATTTGTATATTTTGGGAACACTATATAGAATTTTTCAGATAGGATAGAATTCTAGTGAGAGAGTCATAAAATCTAGAAAAAAGTTTTCAAAATACATACTTTGTTATAGCAATAATTGCTTTGTATAGTCATCTTTCCTCAGCACTGATTTTAGTGTTCCCTTAAAACATGAGCATAGGTATTTATAGAATTTTGGAATATATACGGAAGGGTACTGCAAAAGTATCACTTCACCTTCATTTGGGATGTGGTGACAAATGACAGAGGTGGTAGGTGAGAACGAAAAAGCCTATCTACTAGGATGTCTTTATTTAATTAAGAGCTTTTAAAGCTCTGTTGGTGCAGCTACTAGATTTTGAAGCTTCTTACTAGATGCTCTAGGTGAAGATTCGGAAGTATTTTGGCTCCGAATAAATTCTATGCTGTTGATCACAGCAGGTGTTCTGCAACTATTTTTAGTTACCTGAAAGGACATAGTTTAAACCTATCGTAGTACTTTCTTCACATGGAAAATATCATATCAATAATAATAACAATTCCATACAAAGGAATTTTATATGATCAAATGTTGTGATGTCAGTGATATTTCAGTGAAGTTTTCTATTGAGTTACTGGAGTAGAAAGACTTGATTGTATACGCACTCACTAAAATTACCTATGCCGCAGCAGACTATCACTGACCCTGCATATATGACAATGTTGCTGCTTGACATTTTGGAGTGGGAATGACACTGCAGACAGGGAAGAAAAGCCTATTTCTATTTCATTCATGCTGTTGAAGCAAAGAATGTTGGAGACTATGAGCATAGAAAAAGATTACTTGGGGAAAAGTGTGGCAAAATTGTTTCTGTTAATATTCTGGTAGTGATGGTACTAATTTTTATATATATATTTTTTTTTTTACTCTGTGGTACAGAATCATGGATCTGACACAGTGACATAATATGACTCATTAGGACTCGTCTAGGAAAAAGTAGGAGTCATGTCTAAAGACATTTAGATATCTAAAACAAGTGCAATCATTTGTGTTTCAAAGATTTTATTCTTTCTTCATTGACTATAGAAGTACTATAGATGACTAGTTTAGACTAAATATAATAATTCATGTAATTTTAGGCAAAGTACTTTGGATATCTTTACATTTAAATGTAGTAATGAAGTATAAGTAAGGTGACAGCTAACTATAGAAGAAGAATGCATATATGTAACCTGTCACTGTGGAAGCATTCCAAATTTGTATAACAATTTTTTTTTCTATATAAAATTAATTTTAGAGTAATAGCATACTTTAGGTTGAATTACGGTCACCTAAATTAATTCTTTCTAGTATTGGTTTATGGAAAATCTGTTTTTCTTTTTTTTTTTTCTTTTATGTTCATAGCTTAGTAGTGTTTTCTGGCTCATCAGCCATGAAGGCTTTTTCATGTATTTCAAAAGCCTAACAGTAAGAGC
Organism: Grallaria varia; assembly: GCA_013396735.1. Taxonomy (NCBI): domain Eukaryota; kingdom Metazoa; phylum Chordata; class Aves; order Passeriformes; family Formicariidae; genus Grallaria; species Grallaria varia. The sequence continues at coordinate 5,782 of VWZG01006615.1, forward strand.
CTTGCCAAACATTCTCTTATCTGTGGTCATTGCTGTTGATGTGCCAAGGCACCCAGCCAGTACAAGTCCCAATTATTTTCCTTCCCCAGGCAATAAATATTTTCACTACACTTCCTACTCTCCTCCAATTCTTATAGTGAGCCATGCAAACCAATCAAATGTGGAGTGAAGGAAATGTTGCCCCGTTGCAGACATTTGTCCAGACAGTTGGTAGCATAGGCAGAGCCTGAACACTGCCCAGTAACATTAGACAAAATTAAGTCCACTTTTAACCCACTGCCTTTCTCCCAAGGGACACAAAAACAGAGCCTGCTGGAAGTGTGGCTAAAGACTCAAGTACAGGATGGTCAAAGAGGGACAAATAGGAAAAGAATGAGCACAGGATCAAGAGGAATGGAAGAGGGAAGGCAGGAAAGCAGGAAGGAAGGAAGGAAGGAAGGGTGACGGGAAGGTGGGAAGGCGGGAAGGTGGGAAGGCAGGAAGGCAGGAAAGAAGGCAGGCAGGCAGGCAGGAAGGAAGGAAAGAAGGAAATGGAAGATATAGAGGAAGGATAGAAGGAGTAAGAAGAGAGGAAGGCAAAATAAAAAAGGGAATAAAGTGTAGGTTTTGGCTGAAACACATTTATCTAGTTTCACATCATTATCTCTTAACATACTTCTCTGTTTAGATGAATAAACAACTGAATCTTGAGCTTGCTAATGATGATCAGAGGGCTGGAGTACCTCTCCCATAAGGAAAGGCTAAGAGAATTTGGATTGTTCAGCCTGGAGAAGAGAAGGCTTCAAGGTGACCTAATTGCATCCTTGCAGTACCTGAAGGAGGCCTTTAAAAAAGATGGAGAGACTATTTATAAGGGCATGTAGTAACAGGACAAGGGGGAATGTCTTTAAACTGAAAGAGAGTAGGTTTAAATTAGATACCAGAAAGAAATTTTTTTACTGTGAGGGTGGTGAAGCCCTGGAAGAGGCTACCTGGAGAAGTTGTAGATGTCCTATTCCTGGAAGCGTTCAAGGTCAGGTAGGATGGAGCTCTGAGCTACTTGGTCTAATGAAAGATGTCCCTTCAGGAGGGTTGTAACTTGGTGTTCTTTAATGTCCCTTGAAACCCAAATCATTCTATGATTTGCCATGGGCTGCAGCAGTGGGTTCTCTGCTTTTGTACTTGGAATATCTCGTCTTCCCTCTTCTCTGATCTTGATGTCTGCAGGGCTTTTTCTCTTGCACTATCCACAGCCTTTCCCCACACTTGCTTCACAGTGATTTTTTTTTTTTTTTACCTTTTCTATGTTATCATAGGGAAACTTCCAGTGTCACTAACTGTCTCAGCTTTGGCTACTGGTGAGTCTGTCTTGGAGCCAGCTGGAACTGGTTATGTCTTATTTAGGGACAGTTCCTGCTGTTTTATGACACCAGCCACTCCTGCAGCCCCCAATACACTACTAAAACCTCAACTTATAAACACAATAGAGTGCTCTTGTATATTTATGTATATGTATTTCTGAAAATTTTATATGTAGTTGAAACAAATAATTTCTGCCCATACCCCAAGTAATAATTTTTTTTTCCCCAGGGAGCTAAATTTTGTGATCATTAAGTGATAGTCCTCACAAATCCAACTCACTAAACATTCAGAGAGACAAATCAATATATTGAATGGAATTTACTTGGTTATAAAACAGATAGAGTCTGTTTTGGTTAATTTTTTTACTTAACTATTTTCATTTCTCTGAACTTACACATGTTATAATTATAATGTATGAACTGCTCAGGGGCTACAGGGACATCTTCTGCATTAGTTTTTCCTGATACGCGAACCTTTACCTCTTGCACACTGCTACTGAATCTAGGAATTCTTGCTGTTTGGTTACAAAGGTAACAGGCTTTGTATATAAATAATTTTATCTCCCAAAAGGATCTGAAATATGAGGGAGATATATACACCTTAAAAAAAAAGTTTTATTTCATTGTTTGAAAAACAATCAAAGAGAACTTACAGCAGTGAGACTCTAGAAGACTTCTGTGAGATGAGTTGATTGAAATCAGATCTGCATGCTACAGAAATCAAAATTGACATAAAACTTTTCTTTAAAAGCAGAACAAATGTTTTACCTATGACCTGCACCAATATAACCCAAGACAACATTCTGAGGAATTTGAAGTTCAGAATCTGGAATTCTGGTAATTGATGAAGAACACAGAAAAGATAATAATGTTGAGATGTGATGTGACAATAAAAGAGTGAAAATAGGCATCAAGGGTTTGAATAGATAAGTGTAACCTTGTAATAAGTGGGAGAGGTAAAGAAGTGGGATTAGATTCCTTGTATGTGGGAGCAGACTATTTGATTGTTTGGTCAGTTTCTTTGTGGTTGGTTTTGTTGGGTTTTTTGGTGTGTTTGTGGGTTTGTTTGCTTGTGGGTTTTTTTTCCACAATGACTTGTAATTTGTTAATTGGTTTAAATGAAAATATTAAGTTCTTTAATACTTTTCTTTATAAATAAATGGCTATGATAGAAATTAAAGTGCCTGTGTTACTTGAGTTAGTTACTATTATTATTATTATTGTTATTTATTGGGGAAAACCCAAAAAACCTTCCCCGCTCTGCAAATGCCCGTTTTACTCACTGTTCAACATGGTTTTGATGAAAGATTTTCTTTTCAGTTCCTTTTTCTTTCATCCCATGAAAAGACATGTATTTCACTGTGCTAGAAATTGAACACTAGCTTTATTATGGCCAGAATCCAGTACCTGATTTTTTTTGTTTTACTTATCATTTAAATAAGAACTAACATAGGCAGTTTAGCTTAATCTGTTGCTATATAAAAAAAGGATTCCTTTGTTATTGGCAACATGTTTGTTTTTAGAGTTTTAAAATTAGTCATTTTCTTAATTACAATTCAAAGATTTCATGCCTTCTCTTTAAGAGAGACTGGTGTATTCTGTCCTTTTCAGAAAGTGAAATATTAAACTTCTGTCGATTAAAAAATAAATAAATAAATGCTTGAGAAAAAAAAAATTAGATAATTTTGCTATTATATTCTTTAAAAGCATTTTTTTTACCTTTTAGTTTTTTGTTTAATATCCTTTTAAAGTCTTTTGTTCTGCAAACTATGTAGCAATACAACCACTAGGAAACAGAAAGTAAGTTCAGAAAAAGAGGAGTCAGGTTACTCAGAAACTGTGCTGTTGATTAACAATTACAAGATTAGTGTGTGCAAACTGAAATAGGTCCCAGACTTCTTATCTTGGAAAAGTACAATGATGCGCAGATGTGAAGGGAACACCGTTATTAAGGATTCAGGTAGGCAAAATCGTGGTGCCTGATATATCTGTCCAGAATACAGATGAATTCTGTTCATTTCATTCTGCTCATAAAATTCTTTGCTATGTTGACATTTGGAACCCTGGAGGACAGCCACACTTCAGTGAACTGATGTTAGATATTGGTTCAGCTGTATCAGTTCTGCCGGAACCTATTTACTAGCTAACAAAACCTAAATTACATTTGGAAGCTTATTTGAAGAAAGCAATCCTTGTGCTTCATTGCCCTTGTTTAATGCACTGCTGATTCACTGCCCTTGTCTACATGTGTAATTCTTCAGAGAAACCTATTTTTAGCAGCCACCAACAAAAATATATTTAAAAAAATCACCATTTATTTGTTGTTGTCTTTATTATTTGTTCTTCATGTAACAGAAATGAAAATAATAGTATTACTTTCATTACATGAACCTGTTAAAAGTTAACCTGAAAATCTAAAAGGTATCCTGCCTGCCTGACAGACACTACTTCTGAAGAGCACAGATGTCCCAGAAGTCCCATGTCACTTGTGCCAGTCTTTTGTGAATGACAGATGTCCTATGGTTTCTCAAATGCAACTGAAATCAGATTTTAAAGAAATGGACCAAGCCTGTCCTTAACCAGTAAAGTTTTGAAGTGCAAGACCATAGGTAGGAGCTGGCTATCAGAGGGGCAGTGGAGTCCTGGCCAGCTCTTAATGTATCTGAGTGTGTGAAGGTCTGTTCTGGAGTAGGTTTGTGTCTTGGGGGCTCCTATGTCCATCTTCCAGTAAATGGCAGGCTTAGCCTGTGGGAAGAATATGATCTCTATCTGTAAACAAGCCAGGGGAGGAAAATGTATGTACGTGTAAAAGAGCTTCTTAAGTAAACAAGTAAACAAAACCAATTCTAGGTAAAGAACAAACAGTTGAAAACTGATCATGAAGTCAAATTACATTTGGGATTTATTTTCTAATCCTCAAGAAAGTGAAATTCACAAATAACCTTGCAATAACTTCAGTGAAGGCAGGCATTCTGTTTTTTTCAAGCAAGGAATCTCAGTTTACGGGCCTCTGTCTCAAATTTCTGTTTAAATTATCAAGACACCTGGGGAAATGAACAGTAAGACACAAGGATAAGCTTAAAAGGCAGGCTAAATCATGATCAAAGGAGAAAAGTATGGCTTTAACATCTTTTCAAGTATCAGATACACAGAGTCGACAAAAGGTATGTGAGCACCAACATATGACTTGTTCTCTTGGTTTATGGTACTCCATCTATGGATGGAGAGCATCCTCTTACCTCTTACACTGATACTATGACGCAATTGCTTGCACTAGGTAGGAGGTAAATTTAAAAAAATTATTTATATAATTTTCAAGTTTCATTGGATAAAAGAAATAATAAAATGTCCCTTCAACAATCCTATTGTAATTCTGTAAATTTCAGAAATTCAAGTAGGTCTAATTAAGAACTGACTAATCAAATTAGTGTCTTGTAATGCATATCCTAATAACAGGAAACAGATGCTACTAAATCTTGATGAGTGTTATTGTGAATGCCTGGAGCCACCACAGATAGACAGTGTATATTAATATCATGTTCACCCAAATTGGTTACTAGTGCTGTCTGCCACAGGGACCACCTAAGGCAAAAAGCTTACTTACATACCCCTACTTCTATAAATATTTATGTAGTAATATACTGACTCTGTTATGTTTTATGTAGTAGCTCACACAAGGAAGGAGAAATTCACTTTACTAATGTCCTGGCTTCATCTGGGACAGAGTTTATTTTCTTCTTAGTAGCTTAGTACAGTGCTGATTTTTGGCTTTATTAAGAGAAAGATGTTGGTAACACCTTGATGTTTGGTTTGTGCTAAGTATCCTCGGTCAAGGATTTTCCATTCTCTCTGCTAGTGAGGAGCTCCACAAAAAGCTGGGAGGGAGCATGGCCAGGACAGATGACCCAAACTAGCCAGAGGGATATTCCATACCGTAGAAATCATGCCCAGTATGGAAACTGTGGGAGTTACCCAGAGGTGGGCCCATTGCTCTTTGGGAATGGGCTGGGTGTTGGTCAGTGAGTGATGAGCTATTATATTGTGCAACACTTGTTTCTGTTGGGTTTTGTTAATCTCCTCACCTCTCTTTATAATGGATATTAATATTTATAGAATTATTATTATTATTATTATTATTATTATTATTATTATTATTATTATTATTATNTGAAACCCTGACAATTAACTAAACCAATATGATATTGTAGAAGTAATATATTTCTTAGACAGCATTAGACTCAAAGAATCACAAAATGGTTTGGGTTGAAAGGGATGTTTAAAGATCACCTAGTGCAGGCTGTTCACAGCCCCATCCAACCTTGTGTTGAACACTTCCAGGGATGGAACATCCACAGCCTCTCTGGGCAACCTATTCCAGTGTCTCATCACTTTAATAATAACAGAATTTCTTCCTCCAGTCCATTCTGAACCTACCCTCTTTCAGTTTGCCTTCATTTATAAAAGTTTATTTGTACATATTTTGAGCTTAGTCTTTTTTATCCTCTTTAAATGCCCAGAAATTCATAGGGAAATTAAAAAATTTTAAAAGGTATATACTGAACTTAATGCAATTTCAAAGCAATTCTTACTCAGGAAAATACATTAACTGTGAACGCAAATGAGGGCAGGATTTGTATGGGGGTTTGTTTTAGTTTTTGTTTTAAGGAAAAGCCAAAACTATAAGATAAAGCTTTCTGTATATGCATTTGTGGTAAACTGCCCTGTAATCTTGGATATGCCATGTAACAAATGAGCACTAATGCTTGTCAGAAACCTATGTTAGGAAAGTTAATTAAGTAATGTCCATGAAGTGTTACTGAAATGTAAAGCAGGATGTAAATTCAGAGCATTATGTTTATTATTATATCACAGTTTTATCAAATGTTTTTTCAGCACCATTTGTCAAACTTCTGTTCAGACACATGCCCAAGCAATCTCTGAAGCAAGCTGTTACACATTTGAAGTACGTAATTAAGATTAAAAATTACAGATGACAAAATGGTGCAGCAAAACGCAGACTTCTCATAGAGATTTCAGAATTAACTTATAAAAGCCCTGTATAATTTTCTGTATGCTGTTGTGACACATTAAGTGAAGGCCAAATTCAGTCAGAGAGCTTTGGGGATTTGTTGATCAAAGTAATTACTTCCAGTTTGAAATGCATAATGAGACAGCCCTACATTGCGTTTATGTACCCTTTTATTTTCAGCAAAGCTAAACTGATCTTTGCAACTAGCTGTAACTCACCCCATGTTTGAGAAAGGCAGTGTAGTGAAGGACAAAAATCTATAGCAGAATTCTTGAGAATCACACTCATGCCCCAGTGCTTCTGTAATGGCAGGCAAAAGATTCACCCAGTCTTACTCAGGACTAACCTTGGGAAGACTATTCAATAACAAATTGAATAAATCACCTAGAAGTTCATGTTATCAGCCAGAGGGGAAAATTGCTGTAAAATAAGTGATGCATACTGAGGAAATATAGTGTATGAAATGCAGGGATATCAAAGTTGTGCACACTTAGAAGTTTCTTATGAGAGACTTCTCATAAGTCTCTTATCAAACTCTCAAGAAATCCCATCCTATAAAGACAGAACCAAATAAAATATTATGTTCAACTGCATGTTTTGAACTTTTTTACTCAGTTTATTAAAGATTAATTTAGATATTTAATTTTCCTTATATGAACCATTTAACTCTATAATTTTCTTTGAAATGTTAATAATTTTATTCATTTTAGTAAATATAATCAGCTCATGATTGCCATATACCTCACTGTCTGAAAACTTGTTTATCATGTGTTCAATAACAAAAACTAATTTCATAAGAAAATTTTTAAGTGTTTACGGTTAATTACATTTTTATTACTCAATGTTTTTCACAAACCCCAGAAAGCTGTAAATGCATATTTAGTTAATAAAATCAGGGGGTTTTATTTTTTAATCAGAAACCACAGCCTAAAATAATGGTATCTTTTTGTAAGAAAACCAAATTTAAATTTTTTTTTTCTTTATTGAGAATAATGGCTGTGTTATGGGTTTTGTGATACAGCAATAATTCAAGATGTATAGTCAATAATTTTAAATTTACTTNATTAATGTAATTAGTCTGATAATACATCTGAAGAACATAGACAGAGTCTATATGAACAGTATGACTGGGTCAGGGAGCTTACAATTAAAATCAACTTAACACATATTCTTGGAGAAAATAATTACATGGCACATAGTACACATATATTACCACATGAATGAATGCCACTGTGGCATGGGTTAAACTTTGCTGGCATTCAAGCCCCCCCCC
>VWZG01006615.1:13523-25384 GCA_013396735.1 Grallaria varia
AAATAAGAATGAAAAGCTCATGGATCATGATAAGGACAGGGAGATGCTCACCATTTTTTCATCCTCACGAGCAAAGCAGACTCAGCTTGGGGGGAAGATAAATTTAATTTATTAGTAGTTAAAAATAGGGTAGGATATAGTTGGGGTTATTTGATAACATTTTTTCTCTATTGTTCCTTCCTTCTCACACTCTTCTCCTGCTCCAGTGTGGGGTTCTTGCCACAGAATGCAATCCTTCAGGAGGGATCTGCTCCAGCGTGAGTCCTTCACTCTGTGTGGGGTGTAGTTCTGGCCAGAAGACTGACTCCTGCATTGTGCTCCTCTCCAGAGGCCGCAGGTCCTGCCAGGAGCCTGCTCTGGTGTAGCTCCATGAGCTGCAGGATTGGTGCTCCACCGTGGTCCTCCAGGTGCTGCAGGGGCACAACATGCTTTGCCATTGTATTCTCCCTAGACTGGAGGAAATTTCTGCTTTGGTGCCTGCAGCACCTCCTCCCCCTCCTGTTGGTCTTGGTGTCTGCAGAGTTGTTTCTCTCACATCTTCTCTCTCACAGCTGCTGCAGAGTGTTTTTTAGCCTTTCTTAAATATGTTATCACAGAGGAAGTTCCAACATCATTAATAGCCTCTGCTTTGGNTTGCCACAGAATGCAATCCTTCAGGAGGGATCTGCTCCAGCGTGAGTCCCTCACTCTGTGTGGGGTGTAGTTCTGGCCAGAAGACTGACTCCTGCATTGTGCTCCTCTCCAGAGGCCGCAGGTCCTGCCAGGAGCCTGCTCTGGTGTAGCTCCATGAGCTGCAGGATTGGTGCTCCACCGTGGTCCTCCAGGTGCTGCAGGGGCACAACATGCTTTGCCATTGTATTCTCCCTAGACTGGAGGAAATTTCTGCTTTGGTGCCTGCAGCACCTCCTCCCCCTCCTGTTGGTCTTGGTGTCTGCAGAGTTGTTTCTCTCACATCTTCTCTCTCACAGCTGCTGCAGAGTGTTTTTTAGCCTTTCTTAAATATGTTATCACAGAGGAAGTTCCAACATCATTAATAGCCTCTGCTTTGGCCAGAAGTGGGTCCCTCGTAGAGCCAGTTGGAACTGTCTCTGTCTGACTTGGACACTGCTGTCTTCTCACAGAAACAAGCCCTGCAACCCACTTCCACTGCCAAACCTTGCCACAGAAACACAACATGGTTCATTATATTCATTATATTCATTATAAGGTGCTAAACTCTCAGATCTTATTTCTGTTAGGCTCCCAAAATGTAGTAATGATTTTCTTGTCTTTGGGAATAAGAAGATGAGTTAGCCAGCAAATCTCTCCATGGCACAAAATGTAAATACAGAGGGAGTATCGATCAATTAGGAGGTTAGGAAGCAAATGCATTCTATTTGTAACATATGTAATACATTGAACCATGCTGGAAGAAGTCTGTTAAAATTGTTATTTTGAACTAACTTTAGAAAAAAATTTTGTCTTAGTCAGAACTTCTTTAATTCAGGATCTAATAAGATTGGCAATTAGCCTGGTTTTTCTGCTGTTTCTGGACCTATAAGACAAAAACTCTCCAAACAAAAAAGAGAAAAAGTTCAGTTTTGTTTTTGTGGTGGCTATTTTGCTCGTTTGTTTGTTTCATTGTTCTTTTTTTTAAATCCCTTCTTGAGATATCTACAGGAATAGTGTTACAAATGAACTCCTGTTTGTCTTGAATCTCTGGCAATCAGTTACATGTTTACGATTCTCAAAAAGTAGTTTGTATTAATTTCACTAAGACGCCATAAAGCCTCAGCTAATCCGAATGAACATAATCTAACATAGATGTCATTTGAAAAGTAACATTGATTGATATATAGTTCAATGATCTCTTTTCAAACTAATGATCTGTGTATGATGCATTTTGTGATTCAAATGCTTGATACAAAACACTGTATAAGGCTGAAAAACCACAATTGCATCAGTGTTTAGATCACAGGACTGTACCCCCTGTGGCAAACTTCATAAAGAAGCAACTGTTCGTCTGTGACTACTGAACCACACCCACCCCGAGTATGCCTCCACAGATTCCTGAAACCTTGGACTGTGAGTTAAGCTACCTGACTCGACCTTGAGACAAGTTAAAGGTAGTACTATTGTCCAGGTGTTATCTCAGGACCTAAGGGAAGGTAAACAAGGCTGGGGAAGAAGAATGTATCCACAAAGAAAGCCAACTCAACCGCTGTGCTGAAAATCAGCTCTGACTGGGTTTGGCAGGGGGAAACCACAACCCACCAACTCAAGTAAAGAAACCCACCAATTTAAAAGAAGAGAAAGACTGAACATGGGACTAATTAGCATTAGAAGTGAGAGAATCATTTAACCAATAGAATAAGAGAACTGTGTAGTCAATTCCTTTGTTTACTCTGTGCATAAGTAGTCAGAAGTTTTGAGCTACCTTCAAACCTCCACCACTGAGAAGCCCAGAGTGAAGAACACCAATGGGATGCCATCTAGATCCACCGAAGGGTCATACCTTGCAATTTGATCTGTCTCTCCTTCACTCTCTCTCCTCCACCCCTTTCCTATTTCTTTCTATCTCTCTCTACCTCACATTTATTGTTAAACAAAATCCATACTATTGACTTCGGCAATGGTATGGTCTGCTTTGCACCTTAATTTAGGAAGAGACATATCTCAATAATCGCATCTTCACAAATACGAAAACACTTTATTTCTGTTCTTGCATTTGTAATATATATTGTTTCATCAGTCCTTTCTTTGTTCTTGAACATCCTCCTGTTCTGTTAAAATATATTTCCACAAGCAACTTATTACAGTAGTGCATAAAAGCTATCATTGATAAACTCTTGCTTATGAAAGCACCTCATCAATGTACGGCAATGAAAAATTAGTTTCATGGCCATGCTACTTCCAGGATGCATATAGGAAATAAGAGAGAAAGTTATAATGTTATTTTGTTTTTTTCTTTTGTTTGCAAGTATTTGTATTTAAGAGGAACACTTAAAATAAGAAAAAAGCTTCAGTAACACTGACAAAAAAACCAAAACCAAACAAAATGCCACTACCAAAAAAAAAAAAAAATCTATTCTTTGTTAATGATTATTTGAAATTAATTAATTATCAGGAAACAACAGCACAATAGGAAAAATAGTTTATCCCACTAAAACTGTGGCTTTTCCTCTGTGCTTTATCGTGCCACTGTGAGATTTTTGGTTACTTGTATTTAATATCATAGTACAATAATAAATGTGTGCACTTGAGGGAACAAAAGCTATCTATTAACAGTGCATTACCTCAAGTGAAGCTTCTGTGATTAGCTTTGACTAGTCGTATAATGTTCATCTAAGAAAGGTTAGCATAATTCATTCTTAATATTGTATAATATATTACTAAATTATGGATCAGGAAAAAATATATTCATTACTGATGAATGATTACTGAAAATCACCATGTAATCTGACTGAAATTGCAATACAATTACATTTTAATTGCAATATACTTCTTAAGAATGTGATTTTTGCAAGGAAAAATTTCAAGTGCAGAACATATTGAACGAATGTATCAGGAAACTTCTAAACACTTTGAAATTCCTGTCCTTGTGAAACATGCAAGATTTTTCAGGCGCCTCTCAATAAAGATGCCAAAGTTAACAGAGATATTGGGAACTTAAAATCAATTTACTTGGATACAGTGGTTTGCTACTGGTGATTTGTCATTAACCAGCTGGAAGAGGAAACTTCAATTCTTCTCTAAACCTCTGACATTTCTTTTGTAAGTGCTGCACACTTACTACATGAAGAGTTAAAAAAAAAAAAAAAAGAAACCAAACAGTTATCAAAACACATCCGTTTGATTCCAAGGTCGCCTATTGATACTTATCTCTTTTAAAAAAGTATTATTTTTATGTACTAATTGTGAGGACATACAGGCACATGACTAGGCTCTAGCTTGAGGTTTAGCTGGAGAACAAACATGAAAAACCCTTGAACTTGACATAAGAGAAGTTCGAATGTGATGAATAACAGTGAGAAGGGGATTGAAGTTACAGAGCCAAATCACTGGTGTGTTATCAGGTACATGGGCAAAGCACAAACATGGGAAGACAGAAAGAGTGAGTAAAAATGGCTGGTAAACTGTGTGGAAGCACATTTGTTTGAACCCTCCCCCTCAACACCAGAGTCTGTCTTATCTTCTTATTAAATCATATTGTAAACTGAGGTGTGGTCTCAGTCTTTATGTGTGTGTGTGAAGAGACGTTTAAGTGCTGGCAGCTGGAGATACTGACTGTTTAGAGCCAGCTGCTGTGTATATGTGCACTTTGTTAACAAATGACCAACCAATGAGCAGGAGACCCACATCTGGAAAAAAACCAGCCCTTGATCCAATGACTTTAGAAGCTATCTGGGATCTGAGAATAGGCATTAAAGCAGACTTAGATATGTCATCTTAATGTTTCATGGGTCTGTGTCTGTAGTTGGTTTGTAAATCTAGGCAGATTGGGTTGAGGGGCATGTACATCCACCAGTGAACCTTAGTCCTAATCAACTGGAAAGAACAGCCCTGTGCTACCTATGTTTATGTCTATGTGAGACCAACTGGTGTTTATTTCTGCGTTGTTAAACCAATGTTCTGGGACGAGCCAAGTTAATGTCCTCTGTGTGAGTGCATGTGCGTGCATTTGAGTATCTGCCTCTGCAATTTGGACTCCAGCTTGCTGCTTGTCAGACATGAAAAAGGTCCTATCAGCCGCCACTTCCTCCTCAGTGCTAGAGTGCACTGGATTTATGAAAACAGCCTAAAGAAAAAAAAACTCAGTTCTGAATTTCACTGGGAATTGACAGTTCCCTAACATAAATTCTCTGTTTTATGTAAAGTTATCCAATTCTGAATCACTAATTTAGTATTTAAAAGCAGAAGTTATTCAGTTATCATCTTGACTTTTATATAGTTGAATGCATATATGTATATATGTGAATAGAGATATAAGAAAATTAAGGCAGAATTTTAAAAATTAATTACTTGTTGAAACACTCCTGAACATTTTCTGACAATTTTTATCTTGTCATAGGCATCACAAATTCCCAGATATCTGAGAGCTTATAAAATACCATAGCTTTTAATAATTTCATTTACATTTTGTCATATGTTCAGCCCAGTGCAAGTTGCCAAAGAAAGACCATCAAGTTGCATTCTACTGTGAATTAGGAAGAAGAATCTGAACCTGTATTATTAAAGTGGTCATTCATTTTTATCCAATTTCCTCACTATCTTATAACTACAACTTGCTGCTTTGTTCATTTTTGGAACATGATCAGAAGATACTCTTAAATGGATATTATACCAGACGTCATATATGAGGGGAAAAAAAATAAAAAAAATATTCGATTCACAGGCTGAAAGTGGAAGAAAGTGGAAAGTGATTATCTTTTTATAGAGATTACTTTCATCATAGAAAATGAAAGAAGAGACTATAAAACTGAAGCCCTGCTATTAAGAATATTGCACTTCCCACTTAAATGTTTGCAAAATTATATTGGTATTTGAAATATTATGGGAGCCTAAGGAAAAAACTTAGCCCATTCACTGACTCTGATTTGAATTTAATCTTGAAAATACCAGTCATACCTTACAATTGCCAATACCTGTTTCTTCATTTCTTAATATAACTTCTATAATTCATATAATAAAACAAAGTTTTTCAGGGAATTTTAATTATGTTGCCGTAAATACTCAAATGCTCATTAAAAATTAACGCTTTGGTTAATTCCTCTTATATGTATATACTCAGTATCCTGTAAATGGACTCTCCACAGGGAGAGGACTTCTTCCCTGACTCCAATGTGGGTTCAATTCCACAGGAGACAGTTCTCCATTAGCTTTTCCAATGTGAGTTGTTCCCACAGTCTACAGATCTTCTCAGAGATGCTACCCCTTCACACCACCAAAACTTCATCATGCAAACCCAGTACCCATCTTTTCAAATGGATTCTATATCACAGATGCAGTGATATAGACATACTTATTGATTTTTTAATATTTTTTCTCTCTTTTACAGCAACACTTTGCACTTCTATCAGAGTAGACAAGAGTCAAGAGTAAGTGTCTGCTTGATGCTGCTACCACAAAAACCCTTAAAGTAAGAAGGAAACTTGTACTTTTGTTTCCTTCTTTTGAAATGTAATTTTATTGGCAATTTTCTACATAATTTAGGGATAAGGCATATTCTATAAACTGTCTCACAATCACTAGCCCTTGTTCTCACAGGGGACTTCAATTTACCTGGTGTCTGCTGGAAATACAATACAGCAGAGAGGAAGCAGTCTAAGAGGCAATGCATCTTCCTAAAATATTGAAAAATTACCTCCTTGATAATAGTATCTGTAATTCTCAATTTACTTTGATGAAACAAATCAAATTTTATACAAAGTTCTCTTTACAAATATTAATATTATGTAGACATTGCGTTAGTTACACAAGGAGGAAAAAGTCTGTATGAAATCCAGCACCCAACAAAAACCTCAAGGAAATTTCAAAGGATTAATGAAAAGCCTAGATTTTTAAGAAGCCAGTGAGCCAGTTCTATTCACCATTCATTACTTTTGTTATTGTTTGTGATATATTTGTGCAGATAAGTTTGAATTAAAGTACTTAAAGTCAGCATTGTCAAAGAATTTATTTAAGTGGGACTAGACCAGAATGTTTAAAACTGGAGACAGCAAAATACTATTTAAACAACAGTTAGGGATGACTGCAATGATACAGATTAGTTCAGGATTAAGGAAATGTTAGAATCAAAATAAATTAAAAAAACCAAGAAAAATCATTATCTGACAAGTGTTAATGTAAAATTGCAACCTCTTAAACTCTTAATGACAACTCATATAGAATATAAATATATTAGATAAAATTAATAATTTATTATTTGAGTGGAAGGCTTCTGTACAGAAAAGGTTATATATCTGTTGCACACCAAAGAATCCTTCCAAATGCCAATCGGGCCAGCTGATTAAGGAAATATTTTCTTCCACTCCGTAGCTGAACCTAAAAGTGATCCCAACAGTGAAGCTGAATTGATGTCCTAATTTACCAATACCACTTTAGAGAACTATTAGAATAACACACTCTATCACTTATACTGTGACTTCTGTATGCACAAACACAGAATATTTTAACTTCAATTATAGTGCATCTAATGAAAACAAGCTAAGTTAAAATTAGGGGAGTATTGATAAATTCTTCCATGACACTGCTGCCAAGTGCCATTTTGGGAGTTGCTCTCTCCCCTGTTCTTGTTCCTTGATAACACTAGCCTAGGAACCTGCTTCTCTATTGTTTTCTTTTATCCACACTTTTACCTCATTAGCAATTCTTTATAAACAGATTTTATAACTTCTCTATAAAACGTTAGAACTTGCATGTTGTATGCAGCTTCACATTTAACATGAGTGGTAGACTTCCACTTCACATTCTTTTCAACTTGATATGGTGTCAGGGCTGTCTCAGTCTAGTTTGTTATCAGCAAATTAGGCTCAATATAAATAATACGTTTTTTGATATAGGGTCAGCTATTCATCAGTCCATCCTCTGTCAATTTTCTGGACAGATACTTATTTTTTTACTTTATTTTGGTGGTGCTGAAAACATTCAATGTTATCTGATATTTCCCACTGACTTTCTCAAAAACATTTGTAATTTGTGAAGTCATGTCAAAACTTTAAGGAATGTCTGCCTTCATTTATGCCGTCTGATTTTCGATGATGCTTTTCTCTCTCAATTTTCTTCAAGAACTGGTAACATCCTTTAATGACTGTGAAGGTAAGCATATACCTTTTTGTTGCTACTAGATAGGCTTCTACTTGTGTATGCATATGTTCAAAGGTATATAATACAAAAAATGTTTAAAAGAACAAGCAAAAAATAAACAAGCATGTTATCAGTTATCCAGATGTTACTAAGAGAAGAGGGCTATTTAAGTATGGAATTAAAAAAAAACACAAAAAATCTTTATTCTACACATATGACCTTGTTCCTTTTGCACACACCATGTGTTCCACACTCAGCCCTGGCTGCCTCATACCTTTCTGAGAGTCCAGGAAAATCATTCCCCACTGCAGGCTACCACGACAATAGAGAATCCTGTTCCAGTGTGCACTTTCTTTTCTGTTTTGTTTGTTCGTATGTTTGGTGGTGTTTTTGTGGGGTTTTTTTGTTTGTTTGTTTGTTTGTGGTTTTTGTTTGTGTTTTTTTTTGTGATTTTTGTTTGGGCATGAATATAAGCACCGTCTGTATGGTTCTAGTGCAAATAGAGTCCTTTAAAACTCATGAGTACTTCTAAAACAGTAGATAAAAATAAAACAAGGAAAAAGGTTGACAACAAAATCCTAATTGCTCATTCTATTTATTTATAAGCTTTCTCTCTGACCCTGTTTTGGAACATATGAAGTGACTTATTTCCAAAAAAAAAATTAAAACTGCCTAAGCAATGTGGTATAAAGCTGCTTGATTAAGAAAGAGGGTTTAATTAATGACCTTTTATTTAACTGACTTGTATAACAAGATTCTTACACTTACGCCACCACCAAAACTGTTGATGTTGCTCTACTGCAAACTCAATTCCCACATTCTCTGTTTCTCCTTCCAAGGTAAGACGGAAAGCAATAGCTCTGCAGAAGATGTACACTGGTGCCAAACACACGTCATCAGTGGAAGATAAACTTTCAGCTGTTCTGTAGGCAATGATTGAATAGAGTAGAAAAAATTGTCCAGTCTGCCATTTCCTTTTTTGTCAACTTTCTGTGCAACCAAACAGGACTGTCATGCGACACAGGGGGAATAATTTAATTTGCATAGAACAAATTAATATCCTACAAGTACATTTTGGTTAGCAGGTACAAATTTATGTAATATTTTCTTCACTATAAACTAATATACCTAGGAATGTGAAGCCTTACAAAAAATTTCCCTCTCATCACAGAGCTTAAATGGGAATATTCCCAAAGGGATTAATTAATCATGATTCCCAATCCATATCCAATCTGCTACTACACATATTACATTAAAGTGCTCTAAAGAAGTAGTGGGGTTTTTCATCATTCTTTCTTTGCTTGCATTTTAATGTTTATAGAATCTTTAGTTATCATTGCCTAGACATAGCAAATAAGTTTTTGCCTATATTTTCTTAGCTTCCCCTTGAAATTTTAATTGTATTCAGGCCAAAAAGTCTTAATCACTTCAGCTCAAACAATATTTTAATTTTACCTTGATGTATTTAAATATTTTTATTTGTATATTAATATAAATAAATCAATAAAAAGAGATAGAAATCTCATTCTGTTTAAAATAATTGTCTTCAAATAAATATAATTAAAAGTAAAATAGATATTTTTATCCTTTTTTTCTTTTGCATTAAACAAAAAATCGACATGCCTTCAGTAATTTTTAATCTTCAAGAAGAATAGAAATTATTTCTAGATATTGGGCAAGATAATTTCTTACTTTCAAATACCTTTTGTTTCTGTATTGTTTTGAAAGAAATAGGAACTGTTCAATTTTTGAAAGAAATCAACANTAAGCACCGTCTGTATGGTTCTAGTGCAAATAGAGTCCTTTAAAACTCATGAGTACTTCTAAAACAGTAGATAAAAATAAAACAAGGAAAAAGGTTGACAACAAAATCCTAATTGCTCATTCTATTTATTTATAAGCTTTCTCTCTGACCCTGTTTTGGAACATATGAAGTGACTTATTTCCAAAAAAAAATTAAAACTGCTCTGGCCTAAGCAATGTGGTATAAAGCTGCTTGATTAAGAAAGAGGGTTTAATTAATGACCTTTTATTTAACTGACTTGTATAACAAGATTCTTACACTTACGCCACCACCAAAACTGTTGATGTTGCTCTACTGCAAACTCAATTCCCACATTCTCTGTTTCTCCTTCCAAGGTAAGACGGAAAGCAATAGCTCTGCAGAAGATGTACACTGGTGCCAAACACACGTCATCAGTGGAAGATAAACTTTCAGCTGTTCTGTAGGCAATGATTGAATAGAGTAGAAAAAATTGTCCAGTCTGCCATTTCCTTTTTTGTCAACTTTCTGTGCAACCAAACAGGACTGTCATGCGACACAGGGGGAATAATTTAATTTGCATAGAACAAATTAATATCCTACAAGTACATTTTGGTTAGCAGGTACAAATTTATGTAATATTTTCTTCACTATAAACTAATATACCTAGGAATGTGAAGCCTTACAAAAAATTTCCCTCTCATCACAGAGCTTAAATGGGAATATTCCCAAAGGGATTAATTAATCATGATTCCCAATCCATATCCAATCTGCTACTACACATATTACATTAAAGTGCTCTAAAGAAGTAGTGGGGTTTTTCATCATTCTTTCTTTGCTTGCATTTTAATGTTTATAGAATCTTTAGTTATCATTGCCTAGACATAGCAAATAAGTTTTTGCCTATATTTTCTTAGCTTCCCCTTGAAATTTTAATTGTATTCAGGCCAAAAAGTCTTAATCACTTCAGCTCAAACAATATTTTAATTTTACCTTGATGTATTTAAATATTTTTATTTGTATATTAATATAAATAAATCAATAAAAAGAGATAGAAATCTCATTCTGTTTAAAATAATTGTCTTCAAATAAATATAATTAAAAGTAAAATAGATATTTTTATCCTTTTTTTCTTTTGCATTAAACAAAAAATCGACATGCCTTCAGTAATTTTTAATCTTCAAGAAGAATAGAAATTATTTCTAGATATTGGGCAAGATAATTTCTTACTTTCAAATACCTTTTGTTTCTGTATTGTTTTGAAAGAAATAGGAACTGTTCAATTTTTGAAAGAAATCAACATAACATTTTTAATCAGTAAAAATCTCAGATTCACTCCCTTTACTTTTCACTTGTAATTACTTAATGTAGAATGTGAACATGTTTTCATAAAGGTGGTTTGCTGTGCTTCCATGAGAAGATGACTGTTACAAGCCTTTCATGTAAGAAGAAAAGGTAAAATGTGTTTAAAATCTATGGCTGAGCACCTTTCTATATGCAGTTCAGTGTGCTGATTGATAGACTGATAGATTAATTTATTTTCAAGTGTGGTCTATTATGTTACTGGCTCCTAAGATCATATCCTCTCAAGCAGATGACTAGGTCTCTGTGCATTTATGGATGTATAGAGACATACTCTAAACAATTTAAGAAGCTGGGATCCTTGAGATTTCCTGAAATAATTGATGAAGGATAAAATCTTCCTTCTTTTTTGCCCCTATAAATCAACAAAATTTGACCTACTGCTGAAGATACAAGAAAAGACTGTCTATAGATACACTAGTGACCAAGATAAAAAAAAGTGAAAAAGAGCACTTTTAGTCCAGTTGCAATATCCTGATGTGCCTATAGCAGAATGTGCAGAAAGTTATAGAAAACCAAGTATATTACAGAATTACATCTTTTATACGAGAAGAAAAAATCCTGAGAAGTGCATCAAATCAGTTTTTACATAGCAAAATTTGATGGGTTAATTCACTTCAGGTGTAAGTTCAATGCAATAACAATATTTTAGACTGATTAATATTACCTTTACCACACAATTTTGCCCGGATATAAAAGTAAATTGTGTTTTTCTTTTTCTACCCAAGCAGATATTATTGAAATCTATCCCACAGAACGAGTAATGCTATAGCCATGGGGTGGAATTCTAAAGCTCCACAAATATATCAAATAGTCATAGAATTAAGCACATAATTTAATAAAGTCAAAACCCACAGAAAATAAATAAATATAAGAAAACATCAATATTTTCAAACAAGTATGTTTGCATTTAGATCCCTGTATCTTTATTATTTACTTAACTAAGTCTCTA
>VWZG01006616.1:4205-18760 GCA_013396735.1 Grallaria varia
TTTCTCTGAGTAGATAACAGTAAGTTGAGTAACTGAACTCTATATGCTACATATTGTCTAACAAGCTAGACCCTCTCCTTTCTAAATACATCTACATCTGTATTGTTGGTTTATTATTCTTGGATTTTAGTGAATCAAAAAAGCCTTTTTTTTTGACCCATGGAGCCAATATAGGTATGAATTTATCAATACAGTCATCTATATATGGAAAACAATTACTTCGAACTTGAAAGACAAAATCTGCTGTTTCTCACTCATAGCAGCAAAATGTTTTCAAATAAGTATAAACATTTGTTGATGTCAGTAATCACTAATTTGAATCTTAACACAAAAAGAACACTATACACTATGGAAAAGTTACCTATGGAAAATAATTTTCTATGTACCTTTTAGATAAATTTTTCTAAATATGTGCATTAAAATTGCAAAAGTTTTCCATTTTTATATCTTGCCCAAACCAAGGAATAGAAAAACTTTCTCTATGTCACGACTGATACTGTTGGGATCTTACGATGTATTCTGTTTTATTACAGGTAAAGACAAGATGAAATATTCCTTGACAAGTTGTACACATACCAGTGCCACAAAAGCCCAGCTTACACAGTTTTCTGAAAGCTGACTAGAGGTATTTACTGTAGTCATATAAACTCTCACATGAATCTCAATCCTATTCAAGTAAGAACCAAGAAAGTTCAGGGAATTCTCTACTCATAACAACTTTGCAGAATAATCAAGAAATCCTGTCAATTACAATAGCTGTAAAACCTGACCCAGACACAGGCTTTTGTTCAAAGAGAAGCTGTAATGAAGCATTACGTGGTTCTCCAAAGAAACAGGGGGGGAAACGGAAAGAGTATTTAATTCATTTACTAAATAAAAGTTACATAATTCTGTAAACACACATACGTTTATATGCAGATTTTATAAATTTTATGTAAATTTTGCATTATTTACGTAAATAACATGAATATTATGTATTTTTAAACTTGCTAATAAACCATTCAGGAAGGGGCCTTTGGGAATATCCCCTCCCTTCTGATTAAAGTAGGAACAGCTAGAGCAGGTTGGTCTGTGCCTTATGCAATTATTCTTTAAATACTTCCATAGATACCAACTCATCTTAGGAAAATTACTAAGGATACCAAGCCATAGCCTCTCTGCACAATCTGTTACACTGTTCAAAGATTGCTGGACTCAATAATCCTTGTGGGTTCCTTCCAACTTGACCTATTCTGCGATTCTTTGATTGATTTTCACAGCAAAGATTTTTTTTCTTGTGTTTGAATAAAAATTTGTGCACATGGTGTATTGGTGGGTCTCTAAATGTCACTAAGAGTCTGAATCTTTAATACGCCACATCCAGTATCCATACATTCTGAGAAGTACCCCCTGGGCCTCATCTTCTCCAAACTGAACACTCCTATCTCTCTCCTATTCTATTTACATGACAGATTTTCCAAACTCTTCATCACCTTTATGGCCCTTTGCTGTGGACTGGCTCTGGCAAGTTCATATTTCCCTTGTGCTCAGTAGTCTGGAACTGGACATAGGACACTGCTTCCCAGATGTGGCCTAACCTGTGTTGATCAGAAGGGAAGGATCACTTCTCTTGACCTGCTAGCAATGCTGTTCCTAATGCAGCCTAGGAAGGCTTTTGGCCTTTGCTGCAAGGGCTCATTTTTGGCTCATTTACAGCTTGTTTCTACCAATACCCTGACTTCTACCAATACCCTGTCTTCTTTTTCTGCCTATCTGCTTTTCATATGGCCTTCTTGCAGTATGTGTTGGTCTATGGAGTTTTTCTTTGCCAGGAAAAGGAATGTGTCTTTCCCCTTGTTAGGGCTCTGTCACTCCATCTCTCCAGACTGCTGAGGTGCTTCTGAATGGCAGCACAAACACTGTAAAATCTGAGATTGTCATTTAACTGGATAGAATGAATGATCTTCAAGACATGAGGAAAATGCATATGCCCTGGACATAAACAGAATTCATTGTAGTCTACATAGCAAACAAGTTTTTCTGTTTAGGATTGTATTACAACTACTCAAATATAATCAAAGTGAGTTTTGGCCTTATTATCTCTTACATATTCTGTTTGATTTTTTTATGTTGGCTTTCTAGTGCTAATAGCTTTGGCAAATGTTAATCCTTCAGATTAAAAATCTGCAGACTGGAATTGATATTGCCAATGTAAATGATTAAAAATGCCCAAGATCAATCACAGATTATCACGATTATTACAAATCATCAGGTATTTTAAAGTTTAAATCATGAATGCTTAAATGCCACCTAATTTTCAATTTTCTTACCAATTAATTTTGCAGTTTATTCACTGATAGAGAAAATACTATGTGTTTTAAAGCATCACATCTTCTCCTGGCCTTTCTTTATGCTTCCCCTCTCTCCACAGCTTGGGATGTTCTCATTTCCCCATTGTGTAAATGACAGCTTGGTGCATAAAAACAGAAATAGGAAACTGGCAAGGAAAGAATGTCATGTATGTGGATAATTTTTCAAAAGATTGAGAAATGTAAAAAGAAATGAACAATACTGCTCCATTTCAGCACTTTGTCTGCCTACTTATTTGTCAAAAAACCTGTATGGTTCCTAAAATATGAGTTTCACTCTATAGGTTATCTGCTTTTTTCTCTGAAATGAGGTTAAAAAAAAAGGAGTTTCAAAGAGTGTTTACCTCTTGACAGTTTAAAGATCTTGTTCAGATTCCAAGATCTGCTATGATTTGATGACTCAGGTCATTTGAGGCCCTGAAAACTTCTCGGTATAGACTGCCCTGAGTGAAAAGGGAGCTAGACCATCCATGGCCTTTGTTCCAGGCATCACCTGATACAGTCCATTTGCTCTCAGTCCTGCCATATGCTTGAAGCCACTCAGCTGCATAGCTTCCTCTTCACACACTCATGTTTCATAGACCCTGCTTCCCCTTCAGAAATCTAAGCTCAAACCAAGTTTCCTCTCTATAAATATATTCCTCTCTGTAACTATTCCTCTACTTGTCAGTTTGCTCATTAACTGTGAAATCGTTTAGCAAAATTTAGGCCTTGCAAGTATGCAGAGATGAGGATGGCCTGCCATCTATTTCTGTCACATATGTAGTTCACTGCATGAGAGGCTAAATGCAGACATAGAGAATCCAACGTTGTTAATATGAGGCGAATCCTAAGGAGATAGGAAATGGAGCTGTTCCTGTTTTCTTTTTCAGTAATAACTATTCTGCAAGGCAACTTTATCAAGACCTGAAAAGGGAAGAGAATTCAGGCTTAACACTGACACCTTAATTGTGAATCATGGCTAGGCTTTGTGAACTAAGATTTGGGAAGGGCTCTCCCCACACTTGCTGCAAGCGCGCTGATGGCTAAAGAGGCCGATGCGAGAGAGGCAAGTCAGGTTGCAAAAGGCACAGCAGAAAGTCTCCATAGGTGGTATTGGTGAGGCACAGTTCTTTCTGCATTGTCTTTTCTCCTCCAGACTGATTCTGCGTGCATTCTCAAGGGAAGCAGCAGTGTTATGGATGGTGTGTCTCCATGCCTCCTGATTGGAGGCCAGAGTGGACCACTGATGGTAGTCAATATGGCCAATGCTGAGGTATTGTTTCAAGGAGTCCTTGTATCTCCTCTTCAGGGCTTCTGTCTTGCGGCACCCGGTGGTGAGTTCACCATAGAGCACAATCTTAGGGAGGCGATGATCCTCCATCCTGGAGATGTGCCCTGCCCAGCGCAGCTGCATTTTCAGCAGCATGGCCTCAATACTGGTGACTGCTGCCTGTTCAAGGACAGACACATTAGTCATGTAATCGGACCAGTGGATGTCTAGGATAGTGCAGAGGCAGCGCTGATGGAAGCATTCGAGAAGTTGCAGGTGGTGGCGGTAGATGACCCATGATTCAGACCCATATAAAAGAGTGGACAGCACAATGGCTTTATAGACACTAATCTTGGTACTTTTCTTCAGGTGTTTATTGTGCCAGACTCTTTTATAGAGTCTTCCAAAGGCACTGTAGGCCTTTGCTAACCTGTTGTCTATCTCTTGGTCAATCTTACCATCTGAGGAAATGATGCTTCCCAGATAGGTGAACTGCTGGACTGACTTGAGCTCTGATTCACCTATGGTGATGCGGGGGTGATGGAAGGCTTCCTGAGGTGCAGGTTGGAAGAGAACTTCTGTCTTCTTCAAGCTGACTTCCAGCCCAAAAAGCTCAGCAGCCTCTGCAAAGCAGGATGTTAAGCGCTGCAGAGCTGCTTCTGTGTGAGCAATGAGAGTGGCATCGTCAGCAAAAAGCAGCTCATGGACAAGATGATTTAGGGTCTTATAATTGTGAATAACAGCCTGCCTAAGTGCTATAGTGACAAATGATGTCTGAAAATAATGGCATTTAAAGTGTCAATTTGTTTGGATGTGGATGAAAAACAATACAAGTAATTTTGCCAAGATCAAAGGTAAAAGTTATATATAACTTCTTCTTGGGAACGTATCTAGTAGGCAATCTAGTTGAAATCATATCCTCCCATGTCTCCTTTTAATAGTGAGTTGTTCACAGTCTAGATAACATTTCTATGACTACACAGATCTCCATCCACATTCTAAATTAATCTTGCCCTACTTCCCAATGTATGTCTATTATATATTGCATGGAAATTGGATCTTTTTTCCTGCAGGACAGCATTTCATATTGTCCACAGAAGCATTCCAAAGTGATTATTTGTTATTGTGGGCAGTTTCTTTGTTGTTCTTGGGGTTTGTTGGGTTTGTTTGTTTCTTTTTGGTGTGTTATTTTGTTTGTTTGGGGTTTTTTTGTTTTGTTGGTTTTTTTTTTTTTGGTGAAAAAGTATAAAAGTATATATAAGCTGGTGAATTTGTGCCACTTGATTTATATCTCTGTTATTTATATGTCTACTGCGGACATACATTATTCGTATGAAAGTCTCATTCCATTCCTCAGACACAAACAGAATATGTTTTGAGCATGTATCTAATGCTGATTGCTAACATGTACCTCAGGTAGCAAGGAAAATGATAATGTATAAAATCTAGGAATTTGTGACAGCCATTGCTAATGGGGAAAGAACACTATACAGAGTGGTGGTCACACTGAGGTCAGAGATACAATTAATGCTAGGTCTGAACTTCACTAAAAGAAGCTGTAAAGGTGTCTGCATGAGATCCTTTAATCCTCTGGACCTGAAGTGAAGAAAGAGATCAAGCTACTCAAGGGTAGTTAGTAAACACAATGATAAATCTGCATCAGACATACAAATGTCAAGCAAAACTGGTAGGGAGACCAAATTACTTGGCAGTGACTTATTTGGATCTGCAGGGACGTAGCAAAAAAACCACCCTAACAACAGTGATGGCATTCTTTCCTCTTCTTTCAAACCAACTAATATTTCGATATCATAATAAATTGATATCTGCATCCAAAGGTTATAATATCCAAAATAAAAACAGCTGTGTCTAAGGAAGGTTGGGTAACAGCAAGACTGTGCGCTGTTAAATATCCATTGAGCAATGAGAATTGATCAATCAGCAGAATAAAAATTTGCTCCTAGCTTTGGATTCCTGGTATTTTGCCTCCATATACTTTGGATTCCACACCATCTCTGAGAAGGTGGTAAGCATTCATTGTTTAAGCCATATCTCTGACAAAGTTTTTGAAAGAAAACATCACCACTCTAGCCTATCACCTAAATCCAGTGTTTGGCATATGAAACATATTAACCTTCTGCAGCAGGGATGCTAATTTCCCAGTGTATGCCAAGATCCTTTTAAAGACTTTTTTTGGTTTTGTTTTAACTTAAACTCTATTCATTCTCATAGATAATTAAAACCAGAATTTTATTTTTTTTCTTTAATTTTCTATTTTATTTCAGTGTTTCATGTCTTTGTCCAGACTCAGTATCAGGTCAAGTTCTTACAGGACCCAATTTATGCTTTTGAAAAATACTGGTGCAATGTTATCAATTTACTCTCTTCTTTCAGTAAAAAGTATGCTCTTAATATAATTCTCTTTTTTTCCACTCACAGTTCAGTGTACTTACCCCTCAGCATATTGACTATATGTTTCTGAAGGTTATCTTTAAAGTCATTAAAACCATTTTTTGACTCATTATTTACATTGACTTCTCCCTTTTGTCCTTTTTATATATTTACACACACACTTCTGCTCTCGTACATAAATACAGAGCATTTGAACTCTAATTTCAAAATGCTGTATATGATAGTAATACCATCAGAAGACAAAAAAATATAGGAAGAAATTCTCTATCATTTTTGTGACTTGGGTGATTGCCAGTGTTGCATTGTTATCATGAAAGTTCATATAGATATATTTTTGATCAACTTACAGGTTTTATTCTTTTTTCTTATTGTCTGAATAAGGCTTTTTTTTTTAAGGTGAATAAACTTTCATACCTGAAAAATTGTAATTTGCTGTCACATAATAAAGCTTTCTTGAATTAAAATACATATATCTTTTTGTGATTGATTTTTGTTTCACGACTTTGACTTGTGTTTCAGCATCTGAAGATATAAAAAGATAGTCTGTGAAAGTGCTCTACCTTCATGCTGAAAATGTATTTATGTTTTTCTGTTGATTAAAAAAGTATATGACAAATACAAAGGAAAAAAAAATTGTCCATGACCTTCCAATACTCAAAGAAGAAAGATTTAACCATTTTAATCAACACAAAAATGCACTTTCGGATGATTCAATGACTGAAAGTAAATAGAGAAGATTTATTTTCACTGGAGGAAAGGGTGAGGTATGACAGCTTGGCTACCCACTTGCATATATATACACCTAACTGACATGCACCTGTTTTAGATGCTGGTCCTTTTATTCTTAGTATATTTGCTTTGTTTTTGCAGGTGAAGAAACCATGGGGGAGATGTTTAATTGAACTCTGCTATGAAGGACAGACACAGAGAAGGCAGAATGGCTTCCAGCTTTAACTTACAAATTACATGCAATCCTTGGGGATCTTTAACTGGCAGACATTTGGAGGAAATTAAATGCTAATGTGTGCAGTTGCACTTTTTTACACCCACAGACATCAAACATATAAAGACACTAGCTTCTCTTTTGTTGCAGCAAATTCATAATAAATGCACAAGGTATAAGGTTAAATCTTATGAAGTAAGGTAAGAACTCAATATCAAATAATGCATTTGAAATATAACATGAGTCTAGATATTTTCAGCTTTAAACTGTTTAAATAAATGATGAACACTTTTTTTAAGTGCAAAAGTATGGCACTACTGCAGAATTAGAGAAGGTCTTTGTTGAATACTACAGTGTGAATTATGCCCAGGAGAATACAGTAAATGATGTTCTAGGATGGCATTAAAGTTCTTAGGCATACACTCTCAATACCTTCATCCAGAGAAGAAAAATATTTTAAGTATTTTCCGCTTAAGGGCTTAAAAAAATAGTTCAGCAACTAGAAAGACTGTGTACCAGTAATGACACAAGCTGAGTCAGGTCACAGTGGAAAACTCATCTTCTTTTTCATACTCATCTTTTTTGTAGGTTGTGGCAACTGTATGCATGTGTATAAATGGCAAATTATGGTATTATTACGTATGTTTTGTTACTATCCTAAACTGTCAGAAGGCTGCTGTCTTTTAGAGGGAGCAGAGTATAAACAGTTGACTTAGGAACTAATGGTTTCGAAAAATGGTTTGAGAAAGCATTGGATGACCACATAAGTGGACTTCTAGAAACCATTCAGTAGCCAAATACACAAACATTTGAGAAATTATATAAAATACATGCTTTAAAATAGGAAGCAAAGCAATGGAATTTAAAACGGAAAAGTTGATTCTATGATTTTGGATGTCTACAAAGAAAAAAAAAAATCCAGCTAAAAACCTAAAATTGGTTCCTAGCTGAACACCTCACTGAGTTCTCCCTTAAGCTTAAGGGATGCCTGAAAATGGGATTTGTGTAACCTAAATGTTATTACCTGAACAAGGCTCATTTGGTAGTTACTGAAGAGAATTAGCTATTGTCAAGACAACTTAGATTACTAATGTTTAGGGGTTTAATGCTGACATGAATTATGTCCCAAGTACTTACTAACATTAATGATGGACATATATTTTTCTCAGCCTCAAAGGTAACTTATCAATGTATACAAATACCTGATGGGGATGAGTAAAGAAGATTGTGTCAGACATTTCTTGGTACCACCCAGTGACAGATGAGAGTCTATAAGCACAAACTGAAATTCAGTAACTTCCATCTAAGTACAAGAGAAAACATTCAGTAGCAACAGTGATCGAAGACTGGAGTAGGTTGCCCAGAAAGGTTTGGAGTGTCCATCCTTGTAGACATTCTGAATACAACTGGACAAAGTTCTGAGCAACCTTTTCCGGTTGGCTTTGGTTTGAGCAGACTAGACAACTCCAGTGACTCCTTCCAACTTCGGTTACCTGTCATTCTTTGAATAAAAAGGCAATAAAACAGTTAAAGTGTTAATCCAAATATTTAAATTAAACAAACAAACAAAAAACCAAAACAACAGATTACACTGAAGACATATCTTTCTGCTGAAAAGGGTTTCTTTATACAGATTATCAGACTAAAAACTGCCAGAGGAGAACCAAGTAAGGTCCCAGTTTTTCACTTCTATGCTTACTGTGCTGTTCAGAATGAAGACTACATGAATTGGAAGAAATCCATCCTGATGCCTGCAAACTAGACCTACAGTCCTTGTAGCTTGTGAAAGCTGCTGTGAAATAGTAGGGCAGAATGAGAACTGTACCGACTGTGGCACAAAGAGAGAGAGAGAATTACAGCAATTCATTTGATAGACTGGCCAAAAATTGTCTTTGCCTTACTGATAACACATCTTTTATTCCGACCTCCTACTTCTGCTGTTGTGAGGCTCAGTTTTTTATAGTACCTGAAAAAAGAATACTCAAGGGGTCATTGTTCTTTTTGGTCTGGTTTAGCAATAAAGCATTCAGCTTTTGGAAGAAGGGTTTTGGTATTTTTTAATTTTTTTTTTTTTTAAGGATATATTCAGAGCTTTAGGTTAAAATATACTATGAAAGCATTTCTTGGTTCTAGGATTATAGATGTTACCAAAACCAAAACAACTTTTTTTTTTTTTTAATATACATGACATTGAAAAATGTATGCAAAATCAAAGCATGCCAAGTGAGAAAGCAAACTGCAGAGCACCCTTTTTCCTTTACCTTGTATCAGTATAAAGGATCATTTTCCTTAGCAACTGAGACACTGAGGGGCAATGCTCCTTCACTGTCATTCAAGTTAATAATTCTAATAATGGTTTCAACAAAGTAGTAACAAGACTGAATGCATTTTAATTTTTTTTAAAGAATACTCTTACTTTTTTTTCTGCAAATTGAATTTCCCACTATGTTATGCTAAGCTCTAACCTCCTTCCACCAGGTAGTCTTAAAATAGTAGACCAGTTTAATAAAATTAGAGGACTCCTATTACTTTAATGTATAACCCTAGTAGGTAATGAGAATTCTGCACTATATGTAATTAGCTCTTCCACAATTATGAACTTGAAAAAAAAGTCTCCACTTGAAGAAATTCAGTGGGATACCAAAAATCCAAAGGAAAACATATGTTTGTTTGATACCAAATTATCTTCTTGCTTATGGAAAGATATTTGCTTTACTAAAAGTTTCCAAACTTCCCTCCCACAGCACACCAAGATGGCAAATATTTAATATTTTATTTCTTGAGTAGTTATTCTCACGCAATCATGCTGAATTGTCCCTTCATTGAAGCTGAGATGCTAGCCAGGTGGCTGGAAGCTATCCAATGGCTACTTAGCAGAACCCAAATAAGATTTATGAAAAACTATATCTCATAGTACAATGTTCACTCTTGTGAAATGTCACTGAGTTAACTGGTTTATATCAGAAAAGTAAATTCATATTGCCAGTCATAGCATATATCAGTTACAGCTACAGCCATGTACTGACATCCATCATCACTCATTTTCCAGTCAGGCATATATGCATTGACTTTATTTCTGTTTAGGGATCTTACTTCCCATAGTGCTTGGCAGTTGCGGCAGAAAAGTCTAAAACAAATGCTGAAGTAGTATCACGAATTTATGGTAGTTCATGTACAGTTTAATTACTCTTCAGGAACTTATGATACTAATTTGTTGCAAACCTAGTTGTATGGTGTACAAAGAGACCTTCCCATTTCAGGAGTTTCTCTTTTGTGAAGTTGTCAAAAAGGTCTAGGATTCAAGATATAAAGAAGCTTTGTGGATTATTTTTTGACTGCTAGCTCTAAAAAGAATACACATTTTTCTGGACAAAAGAATTAATATTCATGACTGTAGAAGCATAGTCACATCCTTGAGTTTGTATGCCAGAGTATGCAAAGATGAGTAAGTCTATTGAAATGCATAAGATTAAAATGCAGATGAGCTAAATGTACCTTTTCATCTTTGCAGGTTGGTATGTGTTTTGTGAACCAGAGGATTAAATAATAACTTTGCCTACATAACCCCACAGGAGACCTCCACAGAAGCAGACTTGTCTTTTAGAAGAAAGAAACGATCATTTCTCTTTCTTCACTTGAAACACAGGATAAGCATTATCTCCAGGGTAGACTTACAACCCATAAATATGGTTCCCCAGACTGTGAGAAAGACTATACTGAAACCACAGTACTTGACAGCCCACATATTCTGCTCTAGGTGGTGTGAGGCACTTTAGTCTCTGTGCTGCATATGATAGATCTTATTCTAGGCACCTAAGTATTCACAAGATATATATTTTGCTTAAGGTCCAATGATAAAAAATTTAGGAGTTGCAGCATCAGCTCAGGATTCCCCTTGCAAATCACAAGAAAATGAATCTTTGCTTTCAAAATCCTTGGTTTGATATGGCTTGTTTCATTTGGACCAAAACCAGTATTTTTTTATCTTCAGGAAAATATCCTAGCCCCAAAGTCACTGAGCTCTTTTTACTTTCTCTTTGGTGTTCCCTGCCTCATCTGGAAAAGGAAGATGTCAATTTTCATGTTGGCTAGGAAAATGATCAAAATTCTGGGTGACAGAATTTTTTCTCCCTTTCTGAACCAATGCATGCATTTGGGATGGATAAACATACATGTACTAACCTAATTTCTAGTCATTCCTTGTTGTCAAAATTCCTATTGGAACAAGCCCCTCTAAAAAGGGATCTAAATAAATTTATAGATTTAAAATGTCACCTTGGATTTATCTATTATATTTTTCTTTAATATATAAGCTTTGCTGACTAGAGGTAGTTTGCATACTGTNCCTCTTCTCAGTCATTAGAACTGCAAGCAGAACTGATCCTGACACAAGAAGATGAACTATAGCCAAAGAAGTGACAGAACTGGAGCTGTGAGTTCCAGGGATGTGGGGAAACACACTGAGCAGAATCTACCCCTGGTACTGACTGAGCAGAAGTATCACAGAGAGGCTTCATGTATAGAGTGGCCCTGTATAGTAGTTGTGCTGTTATGACTGGGGTTAACCGTTGGAATTTATGGGTATAGTTACTTGTAGATTCAGCAAAATATACTGACATGGCAAAAAATCCTGTACTAGTTCATGTGTTTGTGTGTGTGTTCCTATAAATATAAATGACATTTTAATAGCTTCAAATTAAAATAACCTAAGCGTATTATGACAGTAAAATCCCCAAAAATTATTTCAATATTTTTAGAAGATCACAACTCAGTAGCAACCTTCTGTTCATTTTTGTCCTTTTTCTTACAGTGTCAAGTGCTATCTGAAATAAGTATCTAATTTTATCAACTCTCATTGAAACTGTGTGCAGGCAATTATATGGGAATATACACATTTGTCTGTATTGGAAATATAATTTATCATTGGTTATGAGATGATTATTAATTTGTGTTTATAGTTTGCTATTGACTGTATATGCTTTCCATAGTCACAACAATTTAAAATGTAATAATAACAATAACAGTGTTTGATTCTATTTTATCTGCTCTGCAAAAATTATCAGGGCACCATAACTGAAATGAAACTATGAAAATGTGGAATAGTGATAGGTGAGTAGGCTGTGAAAGATGAATTGCTAGTCGGTTCTTTAAACACACGCTTTTTAACACTGATCCTACATACCACTGTTCTGTAGGGTCCTTTGGAATGTTAGTTACTCATGCATTCCAATACTCTGCTTATGTGGAAGCCTGGTAAGAGATTTCAAAATATGAATTGGAACAAATATTTGTTCCCCAGTATTTCTATAGGGAAAACATGACCAGAGAAAATGCAATAAACAGTTTTCCATAAGCTGCATTCCATTTTGTCTCAATGACAAGGAACAAACAACAACATATATCACCAATGGAAAAATGGAGAAGCTGACAGCCATACGTATGCATTTACAACTGGGAAATACAAGAAATTGCTAAAGGAAACTAAATGTATTCATGAAACTTCTAAGGCCAATATTAAAGCTAATATATTTGTTTCCACTACACTGGAAACAAAATATTCTAACACTGATATGTGACACAAATGGCTAATTCATCAATCAGTCATAATACAGCGTGTCAAAACAGTATAAGAATATTTCTGTGTTTGGAACAAAGCCAGATGAAATATTCCACTGTATTGATAGGAAAAATACTTTCTATCCTACCACTAAATAAAATTACATTCGATGACATGTGACAAGTATTTTAAATCCAGTTTATATTCGATTTTTAAATAATAAAATTTGGGTATTGAATTTCATCATGTTGCAAACTGAAAGGCTACCAGCTAATGTTCTCCCCAACATTTTGAAATGGAAATTCGTTGACCAAGGCAAACATGGGTCTGTTAGTTTCACATCAATTACACACACACACACAAAAAAAAAAACTAACAAAAAAGCAAAGAAGAATGTACAATGTGATATGGTCTATAAATACATAACAGATGGTAGTGAAATCACTGCCAGTTTAACTCAGCTTTATATATACATATGTCTTCTCAGTCAAGATTTATATGTACATGTATCGTAATATACACTCTTGTTTATGTGCATGTATGATCATTTGTACGGGTGCATAAATTCATATGCATGATCATTGGTCAAGGCAAGGAAATTACTTATAGAATCAGATTTCCCTGGAATAAACCACACCAGTTTTAAAGATATTTATTAACCAACCCACCATTCATTTCATCTTGCATGGGAGAATATTAAAAAGCTGACATTAAATCATTCTTTTGTCATCTTAAAATCTCTGAATCATCTATTCAAACAAAGCAATATGACATCAAAATTTCTTATGCTGATATCTCAGCAAGGAAACTGGTTTAACTGTCTATTGAGAGTCAGGGGAAAAAATTCTGTGTGATGATAATGTGGAGGGTTTTATTTTTTGGTTTTCTAGGAGAGAGAGGTTGTTTGGACTTTTGCTTCCTTCTTTTTCCTATT
This sequence comes from Grallaria varia, assembly GCA_013396735.1. NCBI lineage: Eukaryota > Metazoa > Chordata > Aves > Passeriformes > Formicariidae > Grallaria > Grallaria varia. The sequence goes on from VWZG01006616.1 coordinate 17,652, forward strand.
TTATTTCATAAAAAAAAAATAAAGTGCAACATAACAAATTTATAGTTTTACCATTTGCTACTACAAAGACAGGACTGTAAGAACTTTGTGGAGGCCAGACATTATTTGCTTGCTAAAGAGTTAATACTGCAGTGGTTTTGGGAATTCCCTGCACAGGACTAGATGAAGCAGGAACAGGGAATGAAGGTTGTGCATGCAAGTGAAAACCTTCCTGATTATAATGAAGCACCTAGGTAACTTGGACTTTGGCTAGAACAAAGGGGAATGTAGACAATAAAGTGTGCAGAATCTATCACAAAATATGTAGAAAGATTATCAAGTCAAGAGAAATAAATATATGCTGACTCATGAAGCAGTGGTTCTCTGCAGCGACATCTGTGCAGGAGGAAGGTTCTAATTTTCTTCTCCTTAGGATTCCTCTAAATTCTAAATTTGATCTATATCCTCCTTTAGACAAATGTTGAGCTGGATCATTTCTCATACTTAATACATGCCTCACAAAGACCAAAACAGTATCATTAAAGTACATACCGAATTTCATTTAGAACCAGATTTGACCAAAAAATCTTTGGGGGAAAAAGTGCAGTCTGAGTCAGGTGCTTACTTAGAGATCAACTAACTGATCTTTGCCATTTTATGCTTTCTCTCAGTGTACATTTTGATTGTTTTTTTTTTTTAATGAGTATTTAGAAATCATAAAGCGTTATTTCATATCTAAACTCTCTGAACTACATGTAGACAAAAGCACTAATACAACATAAACCAGCAAAAAATCTGCTGTCATGTACATTGCTATTTATTCCTGAAGATCCCATGTAGAATACTGTAATTTGTTTCCCAGTGAACAAGTGGTAAAGTGTCTTGCATAATGGATCAGTCTGCCTCAACAGGTAATTTAAACTTTTTGTTTTAATAGAATTGAGAAACTGATCTGTAAAGGTCCTTAATGAGAATACACTTAGTCATAACAGCAGGACAGATAATCTTTTCCAATTTTCCCTTTACCATCAACAGATATTTATAAAAGAAGAAAGGCTTGTTCATACTGTGTACATGCAGTTCTTTTTATTTATTTTTTTCTATTTTTAGATAAAATATAGATAGAAATT